>VDFB02000007.1:86126161-86326766 GCA_007258455.2 Sequoia sempervirens | reverse complement strand
CCACCCTCTCCCACTCTCTCCCTCCCTATCTCCCAATATCACACTCCCTCCCTACCTATCTCCCACTCTCCCACTCTCCCACACTCTCTCCAACTCTCTCCCACTCTCTCCCACTATCTTCCTCTCTTCGTCCCACTCTCCCACACTCTCTCCCACTCTCTCCCACTCCCTCCCTCCCACTCTCCCACTCTCTCCCACTCTTCCACACTCTCTCACACTTTCTCCCACTCTCTTCCTCCCTCCCTCCCACTCTCTTCCACCCTCTCCCACTCTCTCCTACTCTCTCCCTCCCTATCTCTCACTCTCCAACTATCCCACACTCTCTCCCCCTCTCTCCCAGTCTCTTCCTCCCTCCATCCCACTCTCTGTAACCTTCTCCCACCCTCTCCTACCCTCTCACACACTCTTCCTCCTTATCTCCCACTCTCCCACACTCTCTCCCACTCTCTCCCACTCTCTTCCTCCCTCCCTCCCACTCTCTCCCACTCTCTCCCACCCTCTCCCACTCTCTCCCACTCCCTCTCTATTGCACTCCCTCTCCCTACCTATCTCTCTATTCTCTCCCTCTCACCCTACCTAGCTAAGTCCCCCTCACTCTAACCCCTACTCTCCCACTCCCTCTCTCTTAAACTCTCACTTCCAACCCCTCTTCCTCTCTCCATACCCTCTCTCTCTCTTCCCATCCCACCCTACCTAGACAAATCTCTCTCTCTCTCTCTCTTAAAATTATCCCTCCCTCTAAAGACATACATAAATACATACAAGTATAATACATATGTACATAAAATCCTACATCCATACAATATACATGTACTGATACATATAGGCATACATAGATACATGCATACAAGCATATATACATACATACATACATGACACACCAGCATACATGTACATACAAACATACAAATATATTAGCAAACATTCAATAGAATGGAATTTAACATTAAGGAAGAAATAATGTGAGCATGTTATGTCTCGCTTGACATGTATCTCAGATAAGCAAAAAAATGTCAAAACAAAGACATAACGCGTGCGCGTTATAACACACTCGTGTTATATTTTTCTTTGGGAATCCTCAAGCCTTAGCATTAGTATTTTCCTTGGAATACCAACCCAAAGGCTTGGAGGGTATTCCCAATGACCAGATATGTGTTTTTGCAAATTCTACAATTTTTTCACATAATCGGGTTCGTGCTCACCGTTAAGATTGCATCTAGTTCAATATCGACAAAATCAAACACATGGGTAATGTTAGGTTCTCTCTTAGCTATCCAATGATGTAATTTTTTTCACGTTTTGACAATGCTAAGCCTTTCATCCATAATTTCTTTTGTTTGTATGTCTCTTTTTTTCCAAAAAGTAGTGTTTGGCGTTTTTTCATTATAAATTAACCGTTCATCGAAATTTCAAATAAATTACATTTTTAGAAACTAGACTCCATTCTACAATTTTTTTTTTTTTTAAAATCAATTACCTTCAAAAATTTTTAGGGGGAGCATGGCCAAAATTCTGCCTTTCAGGAAGTGCCCACTTAGAAAATCAGTAAAAAATCAAATATTCATTAAAAAATTATCACTAAAATCATGCATCAACTAAATACTGTTAGCTAACTTCTGACCATAGCGATTTTAAAAATACTACAAAAAATTTCACCGTGTTAGGGTCGTAAAAGGGTTGCTATGTTATGTTTTTCTGACAAAAATAGCACCAGTTTGTGTACGTCCCTCTTTTGAACCCCTTAATCTCAACGATTTTAAAAATAAATTAGTAGTTTAGAAAGTAGACTCGGAGTACTTCGATCCTTGTTTTTGTTCCATCTTAAAATTTTGAGTGTAACTATCCTCAATTTCACGTCCAAGGTCAGTATTTCCTAATTTTAGAAAAAAAGTGGCCACTTAAGCCCCCTTTTTGGGAACCATCTTTGTGCACTTACCCGAAGATGATTAAAAGATTCTTAGAATCACAAATTTTAAACAAATTTATGCAAGTAAATGATAATGAAATGATGAAAATATGCTTAGAATAACAAATCCTAAACAACTTAATGCAAACTAAATGATATCAAAATGATGAAAATATGCTTAGAATAACAAATTCTAAAAAACTTAATACAATTAAATGATAGAAAAATGATGAAAAGATGCTTAGAATAAAAAATTTAAACACCTTAATGTAATTAAATGATAATAAAGATGATGAAAATATGCTTAGATGATAGGTGGAATCATAGTGTATCAACCAATACTGAACCAAACATGATAGGAGAAGTGAAGGAGGGACACACTTGCACATTCCAAATCCAATAATTAGGAGAAAAGTAATGGGAATGGATATGAAAGATAGGATGATGGGAATGGTAGATGGTAGAATGAGATTTTGAGAAAATTGGTATTATTTAAATTAAACTTTCATGTGGTGAGCACTAAATTGATATATCATGGGATACTATGCACTAGGGTATGAGGAGCCAAGGTGATGTATCTTATACATGGGATTGACACAACAAACAAAAGGTTAATCCAACATCACACAAAGTCACAAAGGGATTTGGAGGGGTCAATGTTGGAAAACCAAAAGCACAAGAGTATGCCCCAACATAACACAATATTTCAATGGATCTTGGTGGGTACAACTTGAGGCAACCAAGAAAACACAATAATGATAAACCAAAATATGCCCCTATTTCTATTAGTAAAAGAACACCATGATATGATGGATCGTGGAAACCTTAAGTAAGTAAAGTAGGAAGCTTAAAAAGATAATTTTTTTTTGAAAGAACCCAAAAATTAAAAAAAGAACTCAAATATCATTTTCCATGAGGATGATGAGTGGGTTGATGTGGTGTGATGTGAGGAATGATATATCCTGTGAAGACCAAAGATGGATGGGGTAGATTCTAGGATTTCTATGAAAAGGTATAGTTAAGACATTTAAACCTCAAGGGGCTAATGAATTTTGTTGAAGTACCAACTTGATGGGGGATATTGGAGACACAATAGACACAAGGATGACACCTAATTACTAATATATACAAATATGGACCTAGGTAAGGAGACGAAAGTGACACTATGTACACTATATACAACTAATGATAACTAACAAAATCCTAATTAACAGGATAACTTCCAAAATAAATGAGTGAAGCTCAGGAATAGGGATAGGACATCTAATTTATTGAATACTCAACCAAAAATACTGAGATAGATAAGGGGAATAGGGTGGATAGTAGATGGGAGGTAGATGGTTTAGATAGGATGGTTAGGATATGGGTGTGGATAGGATGAGATCACGTGGAAAAGAGGAGGTGAGGTACATAATGGTTATGCCCCATATGAATGACACCCATTGCTAGGTTTTCACAAAAAAAACTTGTTTGAGGTACCACCGAGGGTGGTTTTCACCATAGGACAACTTATTTCTCTTTACTATTTATTTATTTATTTTATTTTATGAATTTTTTTGACTTTTTTGTATTTTTATTTATTTTTGAAATGGTAGGATAACTTAGCTAACTTTAGAATAAAACCTCTTGAGGTGGATGATGTTTATGGGTTCATCCAAGGGTTCAGCTTTAGGTGTATCCAATTGATAATATCCTAAACCATATTCTACAATGACGACATAAGGACCCAACCAATTAGCCTCAAATTTTCCTTTCTTTTCTTGGTCCTGTTGAGTGCATTAGTTCTCTTTAACGAGATCACCAAGTTGTAATTGGAGGGGTCTAATATTTTTGTTGTAGCTTCTTCTCAACCTATTTTGATAAGCTTGAAGAAGGTTGTAGGAATTGAGGTGTTGTTCATCCGAAATCTCTAACTAACTCAAGTGTTCAACTCGATACTCCTCATTATTGATAATGCTCACCAATGAGATGTGTAGCAAGGGGGGTTTGAATTCTATCAGAAAGATAGATTTGGTACCATAGACAAGTGAATATGGAGTGGAATCAATAGGGGTACAAATGCTAGTGTGATAGGCCCAAAGGGTAGGATTTAGATGGAGATGCTATTCATGACCAATTTCAATGACAACCTCCTTAAGGATTTTGATTAAGGTTTTATTGGTTGCTTTAGCTTGACCATTACCTTAGGGATAATATGGAGTGGACCAATGGTGTTGAATATGAAATTTCTCACACAATTATCACACATGTTGGTCTTTGAATGGTTTACCATTATGGACAATGATGGTAGAGGGAATACCATATTGACATATGATATGGTATGGGATGAATTTGAAAATTTGGATGTTAGTGATAAGGGTGAGTAGAATGGCTTCCACCTATTTAGTAAAACATTTAGTGGCAGTAATGATATATGTGTGGTCATTGGATGGAGAAGGATGTATCTTGATGACTAAATCAAATCCCTATTGTGCGAAGAGCCATGGTGAGGTAATAGATTACAACACTTAAGATGGTGCATGTATCAAATCTATATGTTGCTAACAAGGAACACACTTCTTAAAAAGTTCACATGCATCATGTTCCATAGTGGGCCAATAATAACTAGTATGAAGAAGCTTCTTTGCAAGGACCATACCACTTATGTGAGCTCCAAAAATACCACTATGTAACTAATTTAATGTTAGGTTAGCTTCTATATTATTTAGAGATCACAATAAGGAACCATCATACCACCTATGATATACAATGTCTCTAAGGAAAGTGTAATAGGATGATCATTGGATGAAAGATTAGTGTTGGTTGTGGTTGAGGTTAGGTAGTAAGATGTTGTCATGGAGAAAGTTGTAAATTTCATGATACAAAGGTGATTGGGGACCAATGATTTTGCACACCATCTCAATATCTGGAAGATCATATGCAAGCATCAACAAT
This sequence comes from Sequoia sempervirens, assembly GCA_007258455.2. Classification (NCBI taxonomy): domain Eukaryota; kingdom Viridiplantae; phylum Streptophyta; class Pinopsida; order Cupressales; family Cupressaceae; genus Sequoia; species Sequoia sempervirens. The sequence continues at coordinate 86,321,926 of VDFB02000007.1, read as the reverse complement.
TTCTCAACTAGGAATTCACATTGATGGTGATCACAAGGTGCATATCTAGTAAGGACCAAATTGTATCCATTGCATCTACTACTTTGTTTTGAAGATGTGGCACTTGTTCAAATTATATTTGTCCAAAGTATTTCTTGAAGTCATCCACAATGTATTTGTAAGGAAGCAATTTATCATCCTTAGTCTAAAATTCATTGTTGACTTGTTTAATAATGAGCTAAGAATCACCTTAAATATTCAACCGACTAATTTTCCATTGGACTACTATTTTTGTACCAGCAATATGAGCTTCATATTCTACAACATTATTCATACATGGAGAGGTCAATCTTAATTATTTAGGAATAAATTCACCTTGGGGGGTGACAAACAAGATACCTACACTAGATCCATGTTGATTAAGTGAACCATCAAAGTATAGCTTCCATGGATCCTATTAATTGATAGTGAATATGGACTCATCTGGAAATTTTGTGACCAATGGATAAGCATCCACTAAATTATCATCTTCTAATTTATTTGCAATGACTTGAACTTTAATTTCCTTGTCATTTACATACTCAATATCAAACTCACTAAGAAGCATGACCCATTTAGCTATACGACCTATCAAATATGTGCATGATAATAGATAGTTGAGGGGGTCAACTCTAGAAATGAGCTCGATTGAGTGGCTAAGCATGTAATGTCTAATATTTTGAGAAATAAAGACCACTACCAAGCATGCATTTTCCATAGGTTTTTAATTAAGTTCATAGCCAACAAGAGTGTTGCTGATGTAATATACTACTCTTTCCTTCCCATTCTCATCATGTGTGCACCAAGTGCCTCCAATTCCATGGAAGTGGTAGAAATATACAAACACAATGGTTTAATTTATATAGGAGGAATTAGGATGGGTGGATTAGATAAATATTATTTATTTTGTCAAAGCCTTGTTGACATGAGTCATCCCATTTGAATGTAGTTTATTTGCAAAGCAAGTGATTCAAAGGTTGAAATTTATCAACAAGCTAAGCAATGAACTATCAAATGGATTGGAATTTACCTTGAAAACTTCTCAACTACTTAAGTGTCCTAGGAGGAGGCATATCCATAATTTCCTTGATTTTAGTGGGATCAACCTTAATGCCTCTCCTAGACACAATGAAACCTAATAACTTACCTAAGGTGACACCAAAGACACTCTTCTTTGGATTGAGTCTCAACTAATATTGCTCCAATCGAGTGAAGATTCATTCTAAAATTATAGGGTTCTCTTCTCTAGTCCTTGATTTACCTAGAAAATCATCTAAAATTTCCTCCATGACGATGTGAATGAGGTCATGAAAGATAACAATCATAGCTTGTTGATATGTGGCCCCTATTTTCTTCAAACCAAAGGACGTGACTTGATAGTAGAAATTTCCCCATGGAGTTTTAGAATCTATTTTATCTTGATCCTCTACTACAATTTGGATTTGATTATAGCCCAAAAAAAAATCCATTAATGATAACATAGCATGAACCGCTATCAAATCTACAAGGATTTCAATGTTGGGAAGCAGGAAGTCATCTTTTGGAAAATCTTTCTTGATATCTCTAAAGTTAGTGTAGATGTGAATACCCCCAATCAGTTTTGGAAACATAGAAAATGTTGGAGATACAATCAAAGTAATCTATAGGCCAAATAAAACTAGCTTCCAATAGCTTTTCGAGATCTACTTTGACCAAGAGGTCCACTTGAGGATGCATCTTGTAAAGTTTTTTATTTAACAAGCTTGACATCAGGATGAACATCCAAGTGATGGAACACTAATATAGGATCAAGTTTGGGCATATTAGAATAGAACCATGAAAATTTGATTAAACCATTTTGAAGAATGCAAGAGAATGGTTGATACTCCTTTACTGATATAGAATTTCCCACATACATGATTTGTGGTTCAATTGTAGTTCCCAATTTAATCTCTTTAGTTTCTTCAATCAAGATAGAGGACCTTTCTAATGGTTGTGTACCCATGAGAGGAAGATGAATGTCCCCATACTTTAATGCATCCAATAGGTTTTCATCAAATGATATACCCTTCTTTTTACATTTGATTGATCTAGAAGTGCCTTAGGGAGGTTTTCACTAAGAGACCTTGAATTGTTTCCTTGAATTTTGCTTTTACAATTAAGGAGCTCATCCTCCCCAAAGTAGGCATGTTGATTGAGTTTATAAAAAAATATTGATCTATGATTCTCACATAAACCCATGAATTCTATGAATGCATCATTATTCTAAAGCATGTTGAGATGTGTAGAGAAATGTTGGTCCCAATCAATAAGTTTGGGGTGATGGAGTGGAAGGTCAATGACAAAGATGGAAGTTGAAAAGAGGGAGGAGACATCCAAATCATCATAAGAGAGTTTAATGACCTCGTTTGTAATGTATTCAACAATAAAAAATCTGAAGTGACATTGAGGGTTTCTTTGTTTAACATCATACCCAAGTCCTCGATCTTTGGCATTGGCTAGTAGCTCAATGGGTTGGGCTATATCTCATTCATTTGTCCCCAATCCTTTTCCTTGATAACTTAATTTTTGAGGCATTTGATTGGAAACAGAATAAGTCTCTTGAAAATATTCCAAGAGTGTCAGAGATCTCTTAGGTTCTTCATGGTATATCCATTGGCTAATGTCCTCTTCAATTTTCTCTTGTTCCAAAGTACCCGAAGACTAAAAAGTAGTGGATCCCAAGATCTTAGTTGTTGAAACTTGTGGTTTATTTGATGAATATGGATTCCCAAAGGTATGTGGAAAGAGAGGCATGAAACCTATATTGAGAGCAGTGCTCATTTCATGCTCGCCACAACCCTTATCAATGATCTTAACCTTGTCAAAGGTGGATTCAAGCACAGTGGATGAATAAGAAGATGTGAGAAGTGTATTGGAATTGAAATAAGTTGAGGATTAAGTTGCATTATAAGGTGCCACTTCAACCCTAGGAAAATGTTGAGAATGAGGTAAAGAAGCCTCAAGATCATGAAACTACTCAAAAGGGTGAGGATCAACATGGATAGTGACTTCAATACCATTATGGGTGAATTTGAGGCATTGATGATAGGTGGATGGAACAAACTACATGGTGTGGATCCATGGAAAACCGAGGAGGAGATTCTAGGGGAGGTCAATATCAATAACATGACATGTGGTATATTGCAAGGTGGGGCCAACCTGAGTGGGGAGAAAAATTTTTCTAGATGAGTTTCATTTTGCATTATCATATGCTTTGATAGTAATCACTTGATTGTCTAAGTTAGCTTGATCATATCCCACCTATTTAATGAACTAGAATGTACATAAATTAAGGGATGAACCATTATCTAACAAGACCCTCTTTACTTTTTTCTTAATAATAAGGACTTCAATGTATAATGGGTGATTATGGGTTGGATCAATTGGTGGCATGCCATTTTGACTAAAACCTAATTGATAGGAGGATGAAAGGTGTCCTACTAATGATTGGAATTATGTTGGATCAATGTAATTAGGAACATGGGAATCTTGTAAGGCTCTAATGAGCATCTCTTGGTGAGTAGAAGAAGACTTTAACAATTCTAAAATGGATATTTGTGTAGGTTTTCTACCAAGATGATCCAAAATATTGTATTGTGGACTCATAGAAGGCTATTGGGATGAATTGGATGGTCCAAGGATGGTAATGCGACCTTGTTAGGTAGTGAGTGCACATTAGGGCTATTTGAATTTCACTCTAATCATAAACACTCATGGATCCACTTGAAAGATATAACCAACCATATTGTCATAATTAAACAAGACTTGAGTATAGTCAATATTATTGGTCCAATTATTTTGGCTAGTATTTTGGGAATTATGTGGACCAAAATTTACATCAGATGTGCAAGCCCCTTGAGAGTGATGTGGAAAGGAATTTTGGTATATTTTTAGTTGAGAATTAGATGAGGTGGATTAATTTCCTTTAATGGTAATTTCACCTTGATCAATGAGATCCTAGACATAATTCTTGATCTTTATACATTTATTAGTGGAATGTCCCTTAATCCTATGATAGTCACAATACTCATTTTCTTCATACCAATTAGGATTTGGTTTAATGTCATTGAAAGGTTAAGTAACTGGATATGTTACTACATTATCTTAGACTAGCTTACGAAACACCACATAAAGGGATTCTCCCAAAGGATTAAAAGTGTGTTTAGTATTACCTTGATTTGGAGTTCAAGGTGTTCCTTGGGGAAAAAATATTGAATTGGTAGTAGATGAGGTGGGTGCATTTTGATGGGATTGAGACATATTAGCCACTTGGATATATTTGGTATTAGTCACACCATCATTAAAAATCTTCTTGTTTTTGTTCTAAAAGTGAGACTTATAATTAGAGGTTTTATCATTATTTTCTTTATAGATTTTAACCAAAACCTTATCAACAAGAGGCTTCTCAATGGTGACACTCTTTTCAATGATTTCATCAAACGTGGAAGTGTAGTGTAGAAAATTGTATGCTATTGAAAGTGGTACAATTTCACACTTAATTTGGACCTATTTTAGCACCCTTGTATTAAATACCCCTTTAAGTCATGATTAATAGGCCCCTAAGACCCTTTATTTAGCATCTTGAGGCTTATTTTAGCTAAAAACCTGAAAAAATCATCAAAAATTATCAAAATTTTAACAACCCACCATGAAAATATAGGGTGGGACTCATATGCCACCTTTGGTGTATGAGTCCCCCTAGGTGGAACCCATATGCTAAGGTTGGCGTATGAGTTCCATTTGGGGATTTTTTATGGTTTAAGTGGGAAAATCAACTTTTTAATTCAAATTTTTGATTGATGTTGGCTTTTGAGATCTGAATAATGGTGAATTAGGTGTTAATGCCTATAAAAGCAAGCTTCTAAGTCATTATATGATCTAAGCAAGCATTTTCAAGAGCAATTTCAAGATCTAAGTATTCAAGAATCTTCAAGCATTCTTTCACAAGAGCATTCAAGTTTCAACAACAAGCAAGGTTGAAGTCTTGGAGCAACATTAGAGTGTTTTTGCAGGTCTTCAAGTTCACTTTCATTCAAGATCTAGCATTTTCAAGGGTTGATCATGGTTGTCTATGGTGAATCATGATGGATTCTAGGTCAGGGAGACACAACTAGCCATCAAGCCAAGCCTAATGACTTTTTTCCTAAGTGATTCCATCTTCCATTGTCACTCTAATTTCATCCTAAGGAAGGTACAAGAATTTTATGGCTCATTTTGGTGATTAGAGATCTCTCAAAGTGAGTCATTCATCTTCATATTTCATTCATGCATCTCATTATTGCACATTAGAATAAGGTTCAATTGCATTTCCAATTTCCTAATCTTAAACACACTTAAGGTTAGGGTTTATGTTCATGTTTACATTCAAGTTTCATTATTGCTATCAAGGTTTAATTACCAAACTAGGGCTTTGACTGAGGCAAACCCCCCATAAGCAAATCAAGTCTATATTTTGTTTTGCAAGTCTTTTCGCAGATTCAAATCCAGAGATCAATTTGGGAGATGAGAACAAGTGCTAAAGTGCAGATGTGAACTTTGAATTCCTGAAAAAGAAAAATGGGAATAATATGCCATAAGTGGTGTATGAGTCCCACTATAGGCATTTTTCCATATTTTTGTAGTTTCAGATATCCTTTTTCTAGAAACCAATTCTTTCCTAAGAACCCCGATCTGGGAATGATACGCCCAAACTGGCGTATGAGTCCCAGTAGGTCAAAAATTTAGAATTTTTAGCATTTCAAAGCTCCATCTAGTCATCTTCATATTTCCAGGTGCACACATTTTATCTTGCAGATTTATATTCTGTTTTACATACTTTTTTAGGTAATTTAGTGAAAGATTGCATCATATTAGGGTTAAGCATTACATATTGCATTGCATTTTTATTTCCAAGTCCTAACTTGGTGGTGAACCCCTCATTAGCTTATAATCAACCCCTAGGATAGCCTTATTACAAGATTTCTTTCCCCTTTCTCTATTGGATTGAAATCTCTAGGGTTTTCCCTTGAATGAGAGTTGATTTTTGTTCTATCTTGCAAGCATAGAATCCCAAAATAAAATTTTTCCTTTCATTTTGGTGAACCTACATTTAGAACATCAAAATTGCTATTTGGAGTGCATCATCATCCTAGATCTTGCTTGCATTAACATTACATTAGGGTTTGCATTAGTTAATATGCAGTCTAGGGTTTCTAAATTTTGCATTAGTGAAAGTGCATGTAGCTTGCATTTTTGCATCTTAAATCATTGAAAATCATACATCATAAAAAGTATAAAAATCACTTGAATTTTTTTGAAATTTTTGAAAATAATCCTCAATGGGACTAATACGCCCCTCTGGGAGAATCAGTCCTAGTGCAAATTCTGCACTGCATTTTCCAGAATTTAAAACTCTATTTTTGTGCTCTTGTTTTTTGTTGAAATCTTTCTATTTAATTTTTCATAACTTTTGTTACATTCAAATCATTAGAATTAGCATAATTTACATTCATTGCAATTATGGATAGAATTAGATTCTTGTACTTTTCACTTTCAGTATTAGTTCATAGTTCAATTAGATTAGATTAGATTTGGCATCAATTAGAAAACAAAACCAAATACACCTACAAACAGATAAACCACATGGAGAAAGTATAGTTATTGTTGGGAAATTTTGGTCATCTAAGAAAGAAAAATCCAAGATTAGTAGTGCCTTCAGTAGCTTTTATTTCATTAGATTTCCTTAAAGACACAAACTATTATGCCACAAAGCAGAGTTAGACATAGTTCATTTCCCACATTGACCCTTAGAGAAAAGATATTTCTAATTAAACCAACTCCAAACAACACCAATAAATAGATTCAATCACAAAGAACCATTAAACATGAAAGATGGAACATAAAACATGAACACACAGATTTACATGGGGAAAACCCTTTCAGGTAAAAAACCCCACACTCCAAAAGCCTAGATCGTCATTGTATTATTTAGCAATAGAATACAATTACAAATACAATTCAGGCTCTAATCCTTTATAGAGTTTACATATTTTTCCATTTGAAGAGAATCCAACAACATAACCCCTATTCTATTTCTCTCACTTTCACCATTGCAAAACATTCAACGTTTTATAACATTCATTCTCAACCAACAGGAAACAATTTGGTTCAACTTCCAATGAGAAACTATAGTAAATGGTCTAACTGTTTGCTATATCGAACCACCAAAGAGAATTCATTCACACTCCCTTTGAAATCACCAAGTCACCTCAATTTTCACAACACCTACCAAGTCAACTGGCCAACCAATTACCACTTTCCAACTCGACACTGATTGGGTCCAACCAAGACACCCACAAGCAATAATCAATACATCTCCCTATCACAGAGACTATATCTCGTCTCCCTCTGATATCAGGATGTCCCCTCGATATTCACTTTACTTCTCCAAGTGGTCCCCACATCCATCAGCTTATCTTCCTATCAAAAGGACTTAACCCAAGGTCCCTTTGATAGGATTCCTCTATATGCTCCATTGAGCCATCAAGTAGACTCATGATAGAGTCCCACCAAAATGATCAACTCTTATCGATGGAACATAATGCCAAAGCAGACTTATCAGAGTATCGAAGAGACATAAATCAGAGTCTCGTTGATAACAACAAGTCACCCTGATACCATTCCAATTGCTAAGTTTCTCAAAAACTGAACCTCAAAACCTCTTGATGGAGGCTACAAATTTCTAAAAACCCATGACATGTCGATAACAAAGAGAACCTCAAAGCCACTAAGTCAAGAGGTTATGAAACTTTAGAACCCTGTGACTTAAGTTAGAAAATCTTAAAACCTAGTGACTTAACTAACAAACCATTTCCTGCCAATAGGATTTCAATCAGATTAGCAACTTTGTCTTGGTGATATTCAACTATTTGTTTGACAATGTAGAGGTCCAAACACCAATATGTTTGAGGCACCATTTATCAACATTGTCCCACTTACCGAAGAATGCACTTCCTACCAATCAACGGATGAATCCTCTATATCACCTAGTACACCTAGAACAACATCTATAATGTCCACCATCTCAGGCTATAGTTCTAGCCATCCTCCAAAGAAAAGAAACAATCCATGGGGTAAATTCACTAGTCTAATCTAAGACACCAACATCAGAACTAATTGACAGAAAGGGTTTCAACACACTACCACCCACTCCACTGTGATCACATGCTATGGAGAAGTACTATCAACTTCAAAACTCTAGACTATAACATAAATGTGAAGCCATCCTCTAGAAAATAAGATAGAACACCAACTAGAACAACAACCAGAACACTAACTGCTCCCATCCAACTGATTAATCCACGAGATTGAAAATAGCACCCACAATAAGTGCTAATCTATCCAATCACACATACCTCCAAGGTATCAACATCAGCAAACTCATGGCAGCAATACAACCAACCCATCAACTACAGATACAAGCTCCATGTACAAACTAGTCAAAGAAGACAAAACATATCTAGGAACTCCCACTGCATGGGTAATGCCAAATCTGAAAGATCAAGGCATACCAAGTCTACCAACAGCATCATACAGAAGTGTAAATGACAACATCATGTAGTACCAAGGAATCATCCACAATGATATGCACAATCTATAAAATGAAAACCTATAAGAACAACTCTCACCACAAGTCTTCACAACTCTCCCAAGTTCCTTACACGCCCAACAAAGGAAAGAGATAGAGAACAACCTCATACCAATGTTATGTGAAATCAAAACATCCAGGAAGATAACCACCAATGAGAGTAACCACTACACATCATGTACTTGTAGAAAATCCTCCTAGCTACACCTTTGAACGCCAACTGTGACAAGTATGATCTCCTTCATTACACCCCAAAGAGAACACCATAATAATGCCCAACCATTAAAACCTTCAAAATCAAACACAACATGTATATATATGTACTTATATGCATGTAAGCTTCTCCAAGAAGATCAAATTCTACCATTTTCCACCTCAGGAAAACAACCCATAAAATCATCTCCTTAATAGTCCTCATCAATAAATGATATCTAGAACACACAAAAGCATAAGGAGATAAACATGCTAAAAATCCTTCAAATGAATCCTTCAGAACCATCTAATAGTAGTTCAAGATCCATATCCATGAAAGAAAGCATAGAAAACCTGAGAGATATAATGGGCATTACCTCTCAAGAGATAAACTACTGAGTAGACCAAGAGTGAGGAATGAGAATGCTCCTTCAAGATATGCAAGCCATCATGACTCCTCCAAGAGAAATCTCCTCATTGGTCTCTATTGAAATCGCATCCAACCAAGGTGAAGGCTTCTCGAACTTTCTATTGAAATATTCATCAAGGTTAACCATCAACACTTCTCTCCTTTTAAGAGAAATATAGCCTCACCTTATTCTTCATGTATCCATGAGCACCTACAAATGATCATCTCATGATAAACTTTAAATGCATCACTGCACTATCATGAAATTCTCAAACATATGACCAATGCATCCAAAACACAAAGAATTACCATACCACTATCAAAGCTCCAAACATCTAAATTAGGAACTTATCATGAGATCATGATCTTACCATCACCCTTAGGAGATCCCATGCTTCAAGTGAACTAACCATGGTCTCAAAAGCAACTCAACATGCCAAAACTCTAATGCACAAACAATAGTCTATCATGAAATTAAGAAAACAAACTTTAAACCAACATCACCTATCAAGCACTACCAACACCTCAGCCAAAGACTCTAAGAATCCTCCATGGTTCCGAGATGTTCCACATATTCAAATAGTGTTCATACAAATGCGAAAGAACCCTTCTATAGCAACAGGATGTAAGAGCTCCTCCTAGTAACATTTGTAACACTAGATAAGGCCATCCATCACCAAGTGATGAATCTGAGCTCTCAAGCATCATCACCCAACATCTGCTAATATGAAAATCCTTTAGGTCCACACATCAATATGTCCATCAAGTGGCACCAAGATCTCCAAAACAAGTAGAGATTACCTTCACTGTCAAAATATTACACAAAGCAATGTATCCAAGCTATCCATGACATTGTGATACAACATGCTACAGGTCCCCATAACTGACTATTCAGGTACTCAACACCATCCATCCTCTCATCTCAAATCAACCACACCAATGCACAAGTGACCACAGACAAGGCCAACTAACAAGTTTGCACTAACATTGAATCAACCTCATGGATATAGACAATCCACTTCTGAGTTATCTCACTGTAGCTAATGGGTAGCTAATACACCAACCATATAACTCAAAGATCAATCACATCCAATGTGAAAACCCATCAGTGCACTAAAAACAACAAAACTGAGATATCAAAGAGAATAACCATGCAAACAACATGAATCAAACACTATATCAAGTCCAAATCCAATTTGCCAATCATGTCCACAACTCGAGCACCATATTCTAGGAACCCAACAAGCAACAACATAGGAAATGATGAGTGACTAATCATGTACCAAAACTCACATGCAGAGAAGACATCATGCCTCCTCATACCATGCACAAAGCATGCATGCAGAATTGCAACTATCTCATCCAACAATGCCCCAAAAGCCAGGGTCTAGAAAATAGTTTAACAACAGCTCCACAAAACCACAAGTTTTTTCTTGACTATGTAAAACCTACAAAGCCAATGTGTTTGAGAACACCCATGCACACCCATATCCACTTCACATCTGGATGACTCAAAATTATGAAACATAAAAACCATAACAGTTAAACTAGAATAAAGGATTATCATGAATATGCATAACCATAGATTCTTTAAACAAAAATCTATAAAACGGTCAAATTCAAAGAACATGGATTTGAGTGATGCAAGTAAAACAATTCAAGAAATCTAGGCCCATATCAAGCCAACTCCAAAACCACCAACATGCGCATGCATCTTAGAGAGAGAGACATAGGCTATTTTAGAAGCTTCTAGACCATCCAAAGATCAACTCCATAACCTACATGCAATCAGGGTAACATAAAGCTATGCCTTCCAATACTAGGACAAAACACCCAACATAAGCACATTTCTTCATAGAAGAGAAACAACCCAAGCTTCTCCATATCATCAAGGATCCCCACACACAAACACCCAATATGAAAGCTTTGTTGCAAGACAACCATAGAGAAAAATATTCTACACCATGCATCAGGATTATACCATTGCCAACTCATGAGCATCAGGTCACATCATTTCAATATGACCAACTCAAGTTTCTCCATCTTTCATACTATGTGTTGTCTCATGGAGCTCAAACAAAAGAGAAAGAATTTCTACTCACCAAAGGATCAATCCATCAGTCGATTCCTTTAGATTTCCTCAAGCCTGCTACACTAAGAAATCTTCACAAAAGTTATACCTAGAACCAGAAACACCAAGAATTCTTACATGCAAGCACATGAAAGCCACTTGCGAGTCCATGCAACACATGCAAGTACATGCAACTCACAAACCTACACATGCAATAAAAAAATTTCCAGAAGAAAGCTTTGATGCCATTGTTGAGAAATTTAAATCATCTCTAAAAGAAACATCCAAGATCAGTAGTGTCTTCGGTAGCGTTTATTTCATCAGATTGCCTCAAAGACACAAACTACTATACCACAAAGAAAAATCTGACATAGTTCATTTCCCACATTGACCCTTAGAGAAAAGTTAATGCTAATTAAACTAGTTCCAAACAACGCGAATAAATAGATTCAATCATGCAAAACCATTAAACATGAAAGATGGAACAAAAAACATGAACACACAAATTTATGTGGGGAAAACCCTTTCGAGTAAAAAACCCCACACTCCAAAATCTCATATCACCATTGTATTATTCAATAATAGAATACAGTTACAAATACGATTTAGGCTCTAAGCCTTTACAGAGTTTACATCTTGTTCCATTCGAAGAGAATCCGATAGCATAAGCTCTATTCTTTTTCTCTCACTTTCACCATTGTAGAATGTTCAACATTTTATAACATTCATTCCCAACCAACAAGAAATGGTTTGGTTCAACTTCCAATGAGAAACTGTAGTAAACAGTCGAAGTGTCTGCTATATCAGACCATCAAAGAGAATTCATTCACACTCCCTTCAACATCACCAAGTCACTTCGATGTCCACAACACCTACCAAGTCAACCAGCCAACCAATTACCACTTTCCAGCTCGACACCGATTGGGTCCCACCAAGACACCCACGAGCAAGAATCAATACATCGCCCTATCGAGGAGACTATATATCATCTCCCTATGATATCAAGATGTCCCTTCGATATTCTCTTTACTGCTCCAAGTGGTCCCCACATCCATCGGCTTATTGGCATGTCGAAAGGACTTAACCCAGGGTCCCTTCAATATCATGAAGTCCCTCCGATAGTATTTCTTTATATGCTCAATCGAGCCATCAAGGAGACTCAAGATAGAGTCCCACCAAAATGATCAACTCTCGCTGATGGAACATAATGCCAATACAATCTTATCAAAGTATCGAGGAGACATGACTCAGAGTCAGGTCGATAACAACAAGTCACCCTAATATTGCTCCAATTGCTAAGTCACTAAAAACCAGAACCTCTGAAACTCTTGATGGAGGTTACGAAGTTCTGATAACCCATGACACACCGACAATAAAGAGAACTTCAAAGCTACTAAGTCGAGAGGTTATGAAACTTTAGAACCCCACAACTTAAGTTAGAAAAAGTTGAAACCCAATGAATTAACTAACAAACCATTTCCCGCCAATGGGATTTTGATCAGACTAGTAGCTTTGTCATGATGATATTCAACTATCTATTTGATAATGTAGAGGCCTAAACACTAGTATGTTTGAGGCACAATTTCTCAAAAATCCTAACCCTCAAGCCTTTTAGTAGTGATGATTTTGATATGTTAGATGAAGCCCTTGAGGAATTCATCTCACAAGGTCATCCACTAAGGCTTGTTATGATAAACCAAAACCAATAGAAGTTAATGTGATTCAACCTCAACTTATCCTTTACCCACCTTCACACAAACCTCAACCTAAAAACAAGCCTGAATTTACTCTTTACGCACCTAAGAACAATGTTTTGCAGCAACCAAGTACTAATACCATTTCTCATGCATACAACACTAAAAATAATCCGCAACCAAAACAACCAAAATTCTAACAACCTTACCTTTTCCTAATCCCATTTTTCCTAGTGCTCCTTGTTTAACTTTGCATAGTGGGAAGGAGCATGATCTTGTTGAACAACTTAAAAATACTCCTGAAAAGATATCCCTATGGGACCTGTGTGAACCCCAATCCTAATACCTGCAAAATAATAAGAACAAACACATTAAATTAGAGATTGCAAGAAAGAACAAGGATTCCCCATGAAATCCATTTACAAAGTTAGAATTAGGAAATGCCTTGTTGGATGTACATGTCAACTTGGAATTTTGAATTCAAATTTAGAGAATATTCCTTAAAAATGTCTTGTGAGGAAAATAGAGATTTAATAAATCAATTAAATCTATTTTCATGTGCAAGTGGGAAAAGCTAGAGGATGGGACATGATAAGAGATTAAATTAATCAAGGGTCAATTAATTTAATAGGATATTAGATGATATGACTTATTTGACTTAGATTTATGGATTTTTTAAAATTAAATAATGAGAAGAATGTGATAAGAGATTAATTAAATAAAGATTTTGATTTACTTAATTAAAAGAGACGATGTTAGAATTAAATTAAATAAGGTTTTAATTTATTTAATTTAATAGATAGACTTTAGAGATTTAATTAAATAAAATTAATTATTTAATTAAATAGGGATAATTAAATCAGATGATTAATTTAATTATCGAGAAGAGGTAACTTAATTAGATAATTGATTTATTTAATTAAGAGAGGAATATTGATGAATTTAATTAGATAGGGGAATTTGATTAAATGGTTAGACTGAGGGATGATTCAGGATGAAATGATGTTAGTAGTTAAGATCAGGCGCTCAATGTCAATCGGTACATTTTACGTGTCTACATTTTTCCCCTCTTTGAAGCTTACTACATTGGTTCAAAGAATAAACGATCTCAATCAAAGCCAAAAATTTTCATTATTTAAAATCTTTCCCCACTACTACCCATCAAGATAAAACATGCCATTATATTGCCCCCTCGAGAGATTGGACAAAAATTTCAATTTTTGGGTGATCTCACGAAAAAAGAGGACAAGGTGCCCAATAGGTCCAAAAAGGCCCTAGGAGTCCAAAAACATGTCTAAACGTAATAAAACAATGTAAAACAGGCCTCAATTGGACAAAAATAGGTTCGAGGGTCCAAAACCCTAGCAGGATAGCGAATCAGGGTGAAAAATCCCTAATTTTCAAGCTTAAAAAGGCTCTAAGGGGTCACTTTCAATTCATTTTCACACAACCATCTAGCAACCTTGAGATTTGAGCTCTGACCTTCTGACGATATGGCGCAGCGATAGCTTCTGATGCACATTTTTTATCGAGTCCGGACGTACCAACGGCCACCCGACATTGGGGCACTGGTAAGTGATCCTTACTTGAGCTCTGCTTTTCATTTTTAACATTCATTTAATGTTTTCAAAGTTAGTCCTTCTATAGCGACGCTATATAGCGCCACTCAGAAATCAAACTACGCTGCTCAATATGATATTGCACCACAACGACAGAGTTTGGAGTTTCAAAACTTTGACGTTGAGCTCGTGGCCAGTAGGGTGATTTGCAAAGTGCAACGCGGCGGTCCTTTATTTTCTCAAAGTGCGCTGCTAGGAAGGAAAGTGCACCATGGCGGTGCTATTTCGGCTTTTTCTACCCTAGCATTGAAGTTTGATAAAATTCAAACTGTGACGCCTTCATGGATTGCAATGCTAGAGTGGTTTCTTGGACGATAGGTGAAGAATTTTTCAAAAAATTTAACATGGTGACCTTCCTTGATGTAGGATGCGGGGAGGGAGCTCTACTCCTGAGAGCACAGGTCGCGGGATCTATTCGGTTACTTGCGGGACCTGAGCGACAGAGACCAAGACTGACTTCGAGACATGGAGTTGTGGTTCATCACCTACGCATCACAAATTTGTACCTACCTAGGGATGATGTCAGCGCTTGTCGAGAGATGGCACATCGAGACGTCTTCTTTCCACCTTCCCACTAGTGAGGCTACCGTCACCTTGGAGGACATTTGGCGCATCCTACGATTGTCGATTCATGGTCGGCGTGTCATTTTTGATATGGATAAGGGGCATAATGCTTGCCATAGGGTCCTCGCCACAGAGGACATCGTTATTTGTGAGGGGCATATTGAGCTAGAGTGACACAGGGCCCTAGCACCTCCCTTCCGCTTGGTAGTTGCAGCGATTATTTTAGTTCTTATTGCCCCAGATTGATGAGGCCGATATTTTAGTCCTGGTTGGGGACTCTACTAGAAGCGCATGGTTCATGATAGGCCAGTTCGTTTTGCATGGGGTCCTTTTATTCTTGCATCCTTGTACAAAGATCTACATGAGTATGTCTACATGGATGGCAGAGCACTCAGAGCAGGGGTGACACATCTCCACATATGGGTGTGGGAGCACATTGTTGTTCTTTGTCCATGCATTGTTCTAGTTCTGATGGTGCTAGACAATCCCCTTGTATGGCGTTATAGAGGTGGTGTGTCTTTCACACACATAGGTGAGCACGGGATCCCCTATTGGAGGAGGGTCCTCAACGAGATGTAGGTGTTCACATAGCGACCATACCTTGGTCAGCTTGGATGGGTTGGCGATACAGATAAGCTATTCTTTGCCCGCTAAGACCACTTCATGAAGGGACGAGAGCATACGATGATTGAGAGATATTTGCCCAGGCAGATGCAACATTAGTTTGGTGAGCCCCAGGATCAGCCAGACGATGATTATGTGGCCATCTTTGCCTACACCATGTCACAGGTTTCATGGGGTTGGTACATTCCTGCCTCGAAGGCCATTGACAGTTTCAGACAGCTAGTGGCCCGACCTTGGGCTTATTATCAGGGGCCTATAGATCTAGGCACGACATAGGCCCATAGGGATTGGTTCCATCCTCCCCTATTTTTGACTATTCTAGGAGTAGTCCTCGATCAGTGAAGGGTGAGAGGTAGAGGGGGAGGATGAGGATGGAGAGGTGATGTACGACAAGATTAGCCAGTCGGGCCCCTAGTGTAGCCAGATCAGCCAAATGTACAGATGTAGGATCAGTAGTAGGTGCTAGCAAGTCCACCACCATGGGCTGGGGGTGAGGACCAGCCTCAAGTACAACCTCCACATGCATAGCCAGCAGTGCATCCAACAAGGCAGGTAGATCCCCGAGATGCATTGATTGCACAGTTGTAGGCCTAGGTCCAGACCGTGACAGCCAAGAGGGATTAGGCTAGGACTGAGAGAGATCAGATGAGGGTTGAGAGGGATCAGGCCATACAGTAGGGACAGGCTGCAGAGTTACAGGCGACCACCAAGCTAGGCCGTAGACAGTAGTTAGAGAGCATGGCAGCCTCGTCCTCTTAGGGTACAGTGTCGGTTAGGTCTTACCAAGAGGCCGTCTGAGAGGCCGAGTATTATTGTATGCACTATCACGAGGCTGTACCCAGAGTAGTATGTGTCCCAGAGTACTTGCAGTGGACCAACCTCAGACTAGTAGAGGGTCACGGTGATAGGGGCGAGGGCATCATACAGGGGGGTTGATCGAGATGATACTTTTTGTGCTTTATGGGATCCTTTTTGATATCCCGATGGGCCTTTTTGTACTGATTAATACATATGTATAGTGATCTGATTATTTTATACTATGACAGTTACATTATTGATGGTATATATATGTGATGATGAATTTGATGCGATGTGATGTGTACCAATTATTTATGCATGTTTCTACTTCTATATCTTGTGCAATGATGTTTATATGATGCGTTTATGGATGCATTTCCTTTTGATGACAAATGCATTATGTAATGATTATGACTAACAGATCTATATTATGCCATTAATTTATGATATGCAAATATGAATGGATGATATATGATGATGCATTTATGATGATGATATGTGATATGAAAAATGATATGGAAATGATCTATGGTGTATACGCAAAATGATGTGAATCATGCTTATATATGAAATGATTATGGATGGATGTACGCTTTGCATGTGATGGATTTTTATGTTTCTATTTATGTTTATAATGATGTTGAATGATTTATGTAATGAAAATCAAAAAATGATTGTGATGCTATTTATGAGATGGTATGGATGATTAGTGGATGATGCAATGGTCGTGTTTTGTATGATATGTATTGATGATGCAAATGAGATGGTTAAGATGCTTAGAATAACAAATTTTATCCTAAACATATTAAATGTTAGTGTAATGTATGTGATGCATTTACTGTGATGTACTATATGCAATGATATGGTAATGTAAAATGAATGTAATGTGTGAGATGACCCTATGATGTTATGCAAGTATGTATGCAATGGATTATCTATAATGCTTATGTACCTATTATGTATGATTATGCAATAGGTGGTAATGTTTGTGCAAATGTTTATGTAAATGAATATTATGCAATAATTTATGTGATGCAAAAAATGAATGCAATGCAATGCGAAAGGGATATGCTAATTTTATGAAAAATGCTTATAATAACATGGTTATATGATGATGAAAATGCAATGCATGTGTTTCCTATATGATATGTTTATGCAATATGTTGATGATTTATGGATGCAGGATCGATGACGATGATGATGATGCTGATGATCAAATGTCATAGTAGTTTGTTAGTGTGTCGAGCAAGAAGGAAAGAAAGAGAAGAAGTCACTTCAACCAGACACAAGATGATGAAAATGCAAATGATGATGATTACTTGCCGAGGAATTGGGATTTTCAAAGGGCCAATTTTCTTATGTTTGATAACACACATGGTACGATGCATCAAGGTATAGAAAAATAGGATGGCATTGTACCTAGTGTGATGGACATTGACTTGACAAACAGATAGGAGTATTCTTGTTCACACCTGACATACGAAAACCTTGCTAGGATGCACTTTAGAAGTTTCAAACACCTCAGACAAAAACATAGAAAGGTATAACCTATCAATGCAATAGTCAACAAGCTGCCCAAAAACTCCTCCCTACATACCTAACAAAGCAAGTATTCGCCAAGGTTATATTACAAGAACGTCCAACAAACACATCAAACAAAGGATATTGATCATTGCCCCATTCCTATTTCTCTAAATCCTTTGTTTTTATATCATCGATAAGTCCTTGGAATGAGCACAATAAGATAAGTCCAAAAGATAAAGACAAAGTAAACAAACAAGTTGATATTCTTCAATACCGCTAACCAAAAGAGAATGTTTTTTTAAGGATAAGAACCGAAACTATTTCCAAAAGATAATGCCCATTGTAGGAAGGATGCATCCTGGGACATGTTAGTGGTTGGCGGCACACCATTTCGTTTATCCAAGGTGTTCTAAATGATGATTGATATGGGACCAATTAGATGATAGGTTATCGACACAAAGAGTTGACCGGCTTACTTATGTACTGACTTGGACCTAAGACTTGGTGATTTTGAGTTTTCACTTTTGACTTGCTAGACTTGTTTCTAATTATCTTACCAAAGATTGAGGATGATGATCATTTATTATGATTGATGTTATTGCGGGTGCAAGTGAGATGAGATGGATGGATTTTTTCAAATATTTGAATGTTTTTTATCTTTTTGAGATGTTTTGAGGCTGTTTATGGTATTTTTTGGAAATTTTCAAATGTTTTGATTTTTGATTTTCTGATGTTTTGGGGTTTTCTGAGATTTTGACCAAGAGACTAACCTAAAGACCTATCCTAGGGGCCTCAGGGGCTGATCAATAGATTAGCCTTGCCTATGTTATACATGTAGAGACCACGTAGTTCGACTTGACCAATTTATAGATGATGATATACATGATGAGATGTCAGTTTATTATGACAGACTCCTAAAGGACTGACCTAAGTGTCTCGGGGGATGATTGAAGAACAACCTTGCCTATGTTCAAGGTTCAGAGATTCGTAGTTTGACAAGAGGACCATGTTTTTGACTTTTTGACTGAATTTTTGACTTATTTTGGGATTTTGATGATGTTTTGAATGTTTTTGGATTTTTTTATTTTTCTAATGTTTTGACTTCAAGAGTATACATGCATCTGATCCAATGAGAACATGCCCCCAGCATGATGCAATAGACTACCCCGATAAGGCAAGACAAACTGACCTTGAGGATGGGCCAAGTAGTACTATGAGGAATCATGATATGAAAACATGACCAAGCTATGATGTGGATGCAGGTGGATGAGTGATGGATGGAGATCTGAATGCGATGGATGATGGAAACACAATTGGATGGATGGTGTAGAACAAGCCATAAAGATCTTGGTGGATGGAAAGTGCTTATTTACACAAGGAGCCTGTTTGCCAAGTTTTCACCAAGGTACTTGCCCAAAGTGCCACCGAAGTGGTTTTCACTAGAGGATGATTTTTTTCTTTACTATTTTTTATCCTTTTTTTGATTTTTTTGCTATCACTAAGATGCCTATTTGCCAAGTTTTCGCCAAGGTAGCCATTTTTTTAGTACTTTTTCTAATTTTTTGGATTTTTTGGTTCTATACCTTGAAAGACTTAGGCATAAAACTTTTTGAGATGGGAGCTATTCATAGGCTCCTACAGAGGTTCCCCTTCGGGCGTTGATAACTGATATGCTCCTAATTTGTAACTTGCTGTGATGACGAATGGTCCCAACCAATTAGGTTCAAACTTGCCTTTGTTGCTTGGTTTTGAGACATTCTTCTGATTTTCTTTTAGGACCAGTTCTTCGACTTGAAAAGTCCTACTTCTGATTTTCTTATTGTAGCTCCTTTTGAGTCTATTCTGATAGACTTGCAAATTATTCAAAGCATCCATACGTCACTCATCCAGTAGCTCTAGCTCATATAATCTTGATACTTGGTACTCTTCATTCATGATAAGGTTTTGTAGTGATATCTTGAGGGATGGGAGCTCGATCTCAATGGGGAGTATTGCTTCTGATTCGTAGACTAGGGAGAAGGGGGTGGTGCCAATGGGTGTGCGGATACTGGTTCGATAGGCCTAGAGGGCGAGATTAAGCTACAGATGCTAGTCACGACCTACTTCATTGACTATTTTCTTGAGGATTTTAAAATGGTTTTGTTTGTAGCTTTTTCTTGGCCATTTCCTTGGTGATAGTATGGGGTGGAGAAGTGATGTTGGATTTTGAATTTTTCGCATAAGTCACAAACCTCCTGATTCTTGAATGGCATCCGATTACCTAAGATAATGGCTTGTGGAACACCATAGCGGCAAATGAGATAGTTCAGGATGAACTTTGAAATCTGCTTCCTAGTTATATACATCATGGGTATGGCTTCCACCCACTTAGTAAAGTACTATGTTGCGGTTATGATGAATTTGTGGCTGTTAGATGAGGTGGGTGTGATTTTTCCAATGAGATTGAGTCCCCACTATGAAAAGGGCCATGGTGTGATGATAGGATGAAGCTCTTGAGCTAGAACATGGATGAGGTCACCATGCTACTGACATTGTAGACACCTTCTAGCATAGTCATGTGCCTCTCTTTCCATTGTGGGCCAATAATACCCCATCCTCAACAATTTCTTGGCTATGGTCACTCCACTCGAGTGTGAGCCACAGATACTATTATGTACTTCAGTTAGAGCATTTAATGCCTCCTTAGCATTTAAGCAGTGTAGTAGGGTTCTTTCTATGCTTCTATGATATAGGGTATCTCCTCGGATGATGAATCTGGATGCCTTTTTTACAAAGGTTCTTTTTAGGTTTGAGGGTAAGTCGGTGGGTATGACTCCTATTCGAAGGTATGTGTAAATGTTGTGATACCAAGGGTCACCAGGACCAACGATTTCACACATGAATTCTGATTCTGGTACCTCGAATGCAAGAATGAGAAGCTGCTCTATCAGGAATTCATATTTTGGAATGTTGTGGGGGATATCTAGTAAGGATCCAATTGTTGCCATGGTGTTTGTTGCTCTGCTATTGGTTCTAGGAATCTGCTCAAATGTAATTTCGATGAAGGATTCTTTGAGGATCTCCACCAATTTCTTGTATGGAGTGAGCTTGTCATCCTTGGTCTGGTATTCATCATTCACTTGATTTATTATCAATTGGGAGTCTTTGTATACTTTGAGAGCTATAATGCTCCATTTCATTGCTATTCTGAGACCTATGGTTAAGGCCTCATATTCCGCAATGTTATTGGTGCAGGGAAATTCTAGTTTGTAGGACCTTGGTATGCAATCCCCTTGCGGGGTGATAAAGAAAACACTAGCTCCTGATCCATGTTGCATGTATGAGCCATCAAAGTATAATTTCCAATGGTCAGCTACGTTGAGATTGAAAATAGATTCATCTGGAAACTCCGAGATGAGGAGATTCTCTGAATAAATTGATGCTTCGGCAAGCTAATCTGTGATGACTTGACCTTTATTACTTTCTGCTCCACATATTCAATGTCATATTCTGATAGTATCATCACCCATTTGGCCATTCTTCCTGTGAGCATTTCCTTTGACAATAAATATTTGAGGGGGTCAATTTTGGCGATGAGTTTTATCTTGTGTTCCAACATGTAATGTTTGAATTTATGTGATGCAAATATTACTGCTAGGCATGCTTTGTTTATGAATGAATATTTTAGCTCATGCCCGACTATTGTTCTGCTGATGTAGTAGATAGCCCTTTTTGTTCCATTTTTGTCATGCTGAGCTAGGAGAGCTCTAAGGGATGCTGTTGTTGTTGATACATAAAGAATCAATGGTTTTCTTGGGATTGGTGGAATTAAGATTGGTGGTGTTAGTAGATATTCTTTGATTTTATTGAATGCCTCTTTACACTTGGTATCCTATTTGTACGCTACTCCCTTGTGGAATAGGTGAGAGTATGGGTTCTGTTTATCCACCAACTGTGCTATGAATCTGTGAATGGATTGGAGCTTGCCTTGGAGGCCTCTTAACTGCTTTAATGTTTTTGGTGCCTCCATCTCAAGGATTGCTTTTACCTTTTTTGGATCTACCTCGATACCCCTCATTGATATTATATATCCTAGCAGTGTTCCTGATTGTACGTTGAAGACACAGTTCTTTGGGTTTAATCTGACTTTGTACTCCTCAAGTCTATCAAAAATGGCACTTAGGGTTGCTATGTGATCTTTTCTCTCTCTAGACTTGGCTAGAATGTCATCAACATAATCTTCGATCATTTTATGGATCATATCATGGAATATCAATGTCATATCCCTTTGGTATGTTGCTCGTGCATTCATTAAGCGAAATGGCATCATGTTCCAATAGTAAGTCCCTCATGGAGAAGTGAAAGTTGTCTTATGTTGGTCTTCTTTAGCTATCATGATCTGATTGTACCTTGAGAATGTATCCATTAGTGAAAACATTTCATGTTCGACTGTCATGTCTACTATCATGTCAATGTTTGGAAGTGGGAAGTCATCTTTCGGACATGCTTTATTCAAGTCTCTAAAGTCTATGCAGATTCTAATGCCCCCATCGGGTTTTGAAACAAGTACCAAGTTTGACACCCATTCTGGATAATCTATTGGTCGGATGAATCCCGCATCTAATAGCTTTTTTAGCTCCATTTTGACTAATAAGGCAATCTAAGGGTGCATTTTTTGAAGCTTTTGTTTAACAGGCTTTGCTTCTGGATATACTGCTAAGTGGTGAACCACGATCTCTGGATCAAGCCCTGGCATGTCAGCATAGCTCCATGCGAAATTTATCTTTCTCTTACAAATTATGCTACTAGGAGCTCTTGTTCCTTTGATAATAAGGATTCCACATAGAATGTAATGTGTAGGGTTTCCTCTATTCCTAGATTGATTGGGTTGCACCTTTCTACCAGGACTACTGATTTTTCTTGATGAATAACTCTAGAAGGAAGATTGAATCCCCCATCCTCGAGTGCCTCAGAGAGGTTCTCACCGTCGGATGCATCCTTTCTTTTTACTTTTTTCTGGTTGGAGAGTGCCACAATGTGGTTTTCACTCAAGGATTTAGATATTATTCTTAATTTTTCACTTTTGTGATTGAGAAATTCAATCGTTTCCCCATAATAGGCATGTGTATCTAGCTCAATTATGAACCCTGCTTTGTGATCCCCACACAAAATGTTATCCCGCAGTCCCATGAATTTTGAGAGTTCCTCATCATTTTTGAATGTATCAAGAATTGGTGCACCTCATTGGTCATAGTCAATAAGTTGGGGATATACTAGGTGGATCTCATGATTTTGGTGGTTTGATTCAAAAGATAGAGTGCTAATCATGCAAAGAGTGGTATCCTCAAAAAGCCTAGGTAAGTTGGTCATGGTATCCTCATCGTCACTACCACTACAGATGTCGGTTATATCAAATGTAAAGTTATCTATGACGTGACCTATAGATACTGGTAAACATAGTTCTGCTGTGGTTGGCTGAGGAGGATTATTAACCCTTCTAACTGGAGGACTTTGGCCTCGTATGGTTATACTCGGAGGGGTGCATCCAAGGCCAATATTTGTTATTGCTCATGTCTCCAGAATGATAGGTATTATAAGCCCATTATTGTTTTGTCCAAGTCTTTGGTTTCTGTCATAGCCCATTGCGAGCATCATTTGTAGACCCTTGCTTTTTTCATCCATTGGTAAATCAGCTATTGGTCTCTCATCTTGATATAGCATATGAGATGGATCTGCCTCAATAACTTCATGGACAAGATCTCCCCACCTTGTGAATTTGGGATAGTCCTCAGGAGATGTTTGGGATGTGGAGGCTTCATTTATTTGCGGACGTCCCCATGATCTAGGAGATTGTGGTAACTCTCCTACCACAAAAGCATTATTAGGGAGCTTGTAATTTCCACAACTATTATCTTGGATGACCTTAATGTCAGAAATGGTGGGGATGGTAGGAGTGGTGGGTGTCTCTGTTGCAGAAGTGGATGTGAGGGTGGCAGAATCGATGTATGGTGTAGATGGACCCTCGTCATTTTTTGGTACTTGGGGGATTTTATAGTACTTTGCTTCAAGACTTTTGCAATAGGAGAAGGGTTTGAGATCTCCATGGATGGTAACTTCTTGTCCCTCATGTGTGAATTTCACACCTTGATGGAAAGTCGACACTACTGCTTTCATTGAATGAATCCATGGACATCCCAGAAGGATGTTATATGGCAAGTCGAGGTCCAAGACCTGACAAGTGGTTTCCATGATAGTGGCCCTGCTTGAATAGGGAGTTTGATTGTGCCCTGAGACACTCTTTCTTGATCATCATATGCTCTAATTGTGATACCCTTTCCTTTGTTGATAGAATCTTCTGAGATTTTCAGTTGTTTGATGAGGTTGAGAGAACAAATATTCAAGCTTGCACCTCCATCCACCAAGACCCTTTTGAATTTTCTCTTGTGTACTATGGCTTCTAAGTGAAGTGCTCGGTTGTGAGATGGTTGAGCAGGGAAATCCTGGTAAGAGAATGTGAGGAGATTTGGCGTAATGATATTTCCGACCATAGCTTGGAATTGCTCCGCACCAAGATCTGTGGGGACAGTGGATAAAGATAACACTTCCTCAAGGATTTTCTTATGGACAGATGATATTTTTAGCAACTCCATGATGGAGATTTGTGCTGGTGTTATTTTGAGTTGATCTAGGACATTGTAGCCATTAGGGACAGATCTAGATGTAGGGACTCTGTTTGGCTAGGATGATCCTATGATGGTAACTTTTCCACCTCTTGTGGTGACTTCACAATCAGCATGGGCACCTTTGATAGTGATGACCATGCAGTATTCATCTAGGGAGGCAACGATAGTTTCATATACATGATTCACATTTGTGTGGGTGCCTTTCCCTTTATCATTGTTGTTATTATTCCCTTTATTGCCATGGTTGGACATCAAATTCGTGTATATCTTAAGATCTTGGTTTCCTATTGGTTGTTCCATGTTTATAATCATTTGATCGATGAGATCTTGAACTATGTTTTTTAATCTCATGCAATTGTTTGTGGTATGGCCTTTGATTTTATGGAATTCATAGAGTTGATTCTCATTATACCAAGGAGATCTTGAACTATGTTTTTTAATCTCATGCAATTGTTTGTGGTATGGCCTTTGATTTTATGGAATTCATAGAGTTGATTCTCATTATACCAAGGAGGTTTCACATCTGGTTCTTGGTAATTCTCAAAGGTAGGAGCCTTGATGAGTTTTTCGTTTATCAACTTCTTCATTATGACTTCAAGTGGTTCCCCCAAAGCAGTGTATTTTCGTTTGGGGTAATTTTTGTTTCATTGGGGTGGTCCCCTTTGATCATTGAGATTATTGATTGTCGGATTGTTGTTTGGTTGTTGTATTGCTTGATGATTTTTTTGGTGTTGGATTTGTATTTGTGTTGCGGGTGTGTTTTTGCGAGGAGCACTAATGACAACTTTGGCGTCGATGACACCATCATTGGTAAAAATTTTGTTCCTTTCCCACATGCGAGATTTATTGTTGTAATTGGAGGGTGGGCGGTTGTTTTGTTGTTCGGGGTATGAAGTTGATCCTGCGGGTTGTGTCATGAGGGCTCTTTCAATGCTGAGCACCTTGGAGATCAACTGGTCATATGTGGTAATCCCTTGTACCTTGAGATGAAATTCCAAGAGGTGGTCAAGGTTGGATATGATGGTGCAAACTTATTGTTCCTCAGGCATGCTCCACTTGCTCCAATTGGCCTTGGATCGCCATCATTGTAAGAATGAAGTGAACGATTCATTATTTCCTTGTTTCAGAGCTGAGAGTTCTTCTAGACTAACATCCATGGCAATGTTGCATGCATAATTTTTAATGAATGCATCTATAATTTCTTGGAATGTTCTAATGACTATAGGTAGGCAAGAAAACCATTCCATTGCATGACTAGCCAAACTTCTAGGACATAGCCGCATCAAATAAGTATCGTCATATGTGACTTCCATGCAATGAACCTGGAGTTCCCTGATGTGATCTTCGGGGTTTCCCGTCCCACGGTATTTTTCAAACTTGGGGATCTCAAATCCCTTGGGGAATGGTTTCATCACTAGGCTCCTGTCAAATGGATAGGGGCACAAGTTGCTTGGTGTTTTTGTGGTTCGCCCTGATTGAAGATCGAGCACTTGTTGAGAGAGCAACCTGATTTGTGTCATTACGTCATTTTGGGGATCAGGGGGTGGGATGAAGGTGTTCTAGGGTGTTTCAATTGTGGGTTGGACAGTTGGGTTGGTTGGTGTGTTATTTGCACATTTTTTTGAGCTAGGTATGCTTGTACTTGTTGTTGTATGAACAACTCTTGTTGTTGATCTTGTTGTTGTTGCACTAGGATTGCTTGATGTTGTGTTTGTTGTTGTTGTGCTAGGATTTTTTTTTTCTTCTTGTTGTTGTGTTTGTTGTTGTTCCAACAACGCTTGTTGTTGTTCCAACAACGCTTGTTGTTGGGCTTCCAATTGGGTTGCTTCTTGCTGCTCTTGATATTGTTGTATTGCTTGCTGATATGCTTGCATTTGTGCTGCTTCTTTTTGTGCAAGAAGTTGTGCCTATTCTTGTGCTTGTTGTGCTTGATATTGGGAATTTTCTTGAGCTTGAGCTTGTGCTTGCATTGCTTGTGCTTGTGTCACTTGTTGTTGTTGTAATAGAATTTGGGCTTGAGCAACCTTTTGTGCTTGTAATGCGGCTTGGGCTGCTTGAGAATCTTGTACAGCTTGAGTGGCTTGTTGTTGTTGTTGTTGCAATAAGGCTTGGGATTGTGCGGCCTGTTGTGCTTGTAATGTGGCTTGGGTGGCTTGAGCATTTTGTGTTGCTTGTGTGGCTTGTTGGGTAGCTTGCATAGCTTGGGTGGCTTGCTAAGCAGCTAGTTGTACGACTTTTTTTTTTGTACTTGCTGGATTCCCCTTTCAAAGGTAGCTTGCTAAGCTGCTTGCAATGCTATGTGGTTTTTGCTTGATATGTTGGAAGTTGGTGGTGGTGGGGGTGGTGGTGGATTCAGAATGGTGTTTGTGGTGGTAGTGAGTGGTGATGTCGTGTTAGTGTTTTGAGTGGTGAATGGTGCTATCGTGTTGGTGGTTTGAGTGGCGGATGGTGTTGTTGTGTTGGTGGTTGGTCCTTGAGAGACCATACTTTGAGATGTTAGGGGGGTATTTTATGATGTCGTGATTGCTTTTGTAGTTGTCATTTGTTGTTGCGATATCGATGACAAGTTCTGCGTGATGTTTTGATTGATATTTGGTAAAGGTGGGAGTCCCAAGCCAAGTAGAGGCATGGATGATGATGGCAATGGCATAAGTGGTGGAAATGTGAGGGGTGTGGTATAAAAAATACCCCCTAGTCTGAACATGTCACCTTCCTCTTGAGAATTTGTGAGAGAAGTTTGAGGTGTTGCGTGGAAGAATGATGATGATGGGTCATTATGGAAAGTGAGGGATATTCTTATGTAATGAATTTTGGGGTATGTTTTGTTCCAAGATGGTATTTGCATCCAAATCTTGATAATTAACAAGGGGGTATGTTTGAATAGCATTGAGAAATGCATTTCCCTTATTGACATTAGGTTGAGTTGGAGCAAAAGATGTTGTGATTTGCGGAATGTTTTGAGTGATGTTTTGGGATAGGGGTGCAGATGAGATGGGAATGGTGGATGAGATTGGGGGTAAAAATGTCTCCACTATAGTACTCACGTCGAAATCAAAAGGTAATTTGGCCCCTTGTTTTGCTAGTTCAAGCATGTATAGTGAAGGGTTAAGCCTCATCATGATGTTGACGATCTTATGATTTTCCAGATTTTGGAGCATTTCAGTTATTTCTTCATGTGACATCCCAAAGGTAGGATCTTCTCGTTGGATTTCCTCTTGTTGGTTTTGTGATGATGAGATAGTCAAAGGATTTTTTGACTCAATTGGATTCATTCTGACATTTGTTTGGCATAGGTCACTTGAAGCGGGTGTTTCTTTGTCAGCTTCCATGTTTTTCTTGTATTGAGATCTAGTTTGAACCATAAAACAAGGATCAATTTTTCAAGAATATGGGAGATGAATCTCTTAATTCTTTGGTTTGATCTTTACTTTATGCCCAAAGAAGAAAAATTTAGGATATCTTGAGGATCAAAGGGGTGATATGATGATGATGCAAGAGATGGATGATATGGATGTTTTGATATTTTGATAAATCTTGAGGGGAATGCTAGAATTTTAGGACTTTTGGATATGTTTTTGGATTTTGATTTTCTTGGATTGCCCTTGATTGATTGATTTTGGTTTTCTTTGATTTTGAACAAATGGACCCTAAGATGTTGGATGATTATCTTAAGGAATAGATTTGCTCAAAAGGATGATAATTTGAATATGTGTAGGGAGAAGGATGCATCTACCCACACCTATTCAAACAAGATGATAATTTAACCAAGCATATGAAGAAGGATGCATCTACATATACCTAGCTAAACAAGATGTTTTGATAACTTTGAATAAGTATATGCAAAAGGATGCATCTACACGTACCTAGCCAAGGATGATTTGATAAATATTTCAAGGATTTGATGATTCTGATTTTTTCCAAAAAGCCTAACATGAAGGATAATTTTCAAGATTTCTCAAAAGGTGATGGTGAGAAGATTTTTGTTTTGATACTTGAAGGATGGGTGAAAAAGATTTTGATTTCTTTTAATCCTAAGATGAACCTAAAAAAGACACTTTGTTTTCCTAGACCTAGGTATTGAAGAACATGTAATGTTTCTATAGACCTTTATAACCAAAGAATGATTCAATTTGAGCATACATTTCCGGATTTTTAACCAATGACTTTCATTTTTTTAGGATTTATCTTCTTGGAAATCGTGAGGTTTCAACACATATGAGAGTTCATTTTTTTTAGCTTTGCTTAGTGACTTTATTTTACCACAAACACTTTCTTTGATTAGTTTTCCAAACTAAATGTCCAATGTCTTAATTTCTTCAAATCCCACAAAGTATGTTATGTGAAATTTTGATAAAGTCAAGGCAAAGGTTACCTATTGTTTAACTTTAGTAGACAAATTGAGAGATAATCCTAGTGTTTAGAAACCTCTTAGGATAAATCTCAAGGGAAAGCAATAACACATGAATTGGGTCAATTGTATTTGTCTCCTAAAGGGTTTGAAATTTTGATGATGATGTTTAAGTTTTTGTTTCTAATATTTTTTCGAACAAGCAAAGAATTTTGCAACCAAGAATAAGTAAAACCCTATGGATATGGAAGACAATATTTGTTGGATTCCCACTTGGACAAGTCCAACTATGCTTATCTTTAGTGAATGGTTAGATGCTTGACCCCACTGGCTCCCCTCCACGGCTCATTAACGTCAATCAGGGCAGCCAAACATCAACACCCATGAAACTCCCATGGCATGCTTTCAATTTCTACTAAAAGACCGTAAAAGTGTGGGGTGGCTTCAAAATGACCGTTCTTGCACCAACAAATAGATCAAGGATTTTGGCAATTCTAAAACATGGGTTTTAATTAGGATTTTCCGTTCGTGGAGATTGACCCATATGGCGAGAGTCCCTTTTCAGATCCATCTCGTCGGAGCCAACCACGTGATATTGGCATTTATTCCAATACCCACATTTATATCCTGGTTGGAAATACTCTTGGCTTTAGAGTGTTACCGGTTGAGTCATTCCCTTGGGTGAGTACTTTTTCCCCAAGGCAGGCCCTCTAAGATAAAAAAGAGTGAGTAAAGACAATATCTGTAACTCGATCAATCTTTGTTTGCAACACAAAGAAAGAGAATATACGCAATAATGCTCCACTCACACTCGCACAAAATTCTATTCAATTTTTAAACCCAAAATGAAGTGTGGAGGTAATTGCTTTATCTCAACCTAAAATCACAAAAAAGGCCTTTTGATTCTCAAGATTGCTATAAAGCGCGAGAGAAGTGCATACGTCCATTTTCGATGAAGTTAGTTTAAGTAAGCTACCATGAAAACAAAGTTGCACTTGTTCATTTTAGATCCACAAAGCAATTATGAATTATTTTTAAAGCACCAAAGGACAAATGAGAGTTGTTTTGTTCAATTTTTAACCAAAAAAAAAACTCTAGTAAGTTGTAGTCCTAATGTTTGTTTTAAGCCTTTGCAAAAAAAAAGAAAGATTCTTTTTAAAGCTCAAAAGAAATTAGTGTCTTAAGCAAAAAAAGGAATAACAGTTTCTTAAGAGTGTTAAACAAACACTAAAGTGTTTAAAAACACTTTGATTTGATGAAATACCATCATCATGCTTCTCCTTCTTTTGTTTTCAATTGATCCAACCTACAAGCAAGAAAACCAGTTAGATTCTACAAAACACAAAGGTCAAAAAGCAGAAAATAGAAGATAAATTGATCATATGACAAAATGCACGTGCTAAAATTAAATTTCAACTTTTTACTCCCTGACAGCGGCACAACCTGTGATTGCGTTGTAGTTTGATTTCTCAGTGGTGTTGTATAGCACTACTTACCAGTCAGCGGCCCTCTGTGCCCAGACCAGTGAGCTCAATTGCGTCACACTTTTGTTTAGCATCACTGTTTAAAATTTAAATTCAAAAAATTTAGGCAGGATGACTAAAGCATCAGAGTTTGATTTGTCAGCAGTGCTATATGGTGACGCTGGAGAGCCAGCGGTGCTAAAACAGTGACACTAAACTTCCAGTGTTGGGATTTTCCTGTGCACAAACATAAACGTGGAATTTTTAGAAAAACATGATGAAAAATGAGATTATTCCCTCCTAGTGCCAAAATGTGTGAACCCCAATCCTAATACCTGCAAAACAATAAGAACAAACACATTAAATTAGAGATTGCAAGCAAGAACAAGGATTCCCCACGAAATCCATTTACAAAGTTAGAATTAGGAAAAACAATGAAGAACACAATGAGAAAGCAATAAAATAGATTGAATCCTAATTAAACTAGCAAACTCATGATCCCATGGCGGAATTGGTGCCAATTTGATATGAAAATTGGCCCTTTCCCAATTCCAATGATGCAAGCTTGATGTGTTGATGATAATTGATCCACTTTGATGATGTTGAAGAGTGCTCCAAGCTAAAAACCTGCATAACCTAGCTAAGATTCAATGATGATGGATGGAATTTGATAGATATTTGAGCATGGTAACTTTGCATAATTTGTGGATGATCAAATGAGGATATGAGCTCTTTATTTATAGAATGAGAAGATGGATGAATGTCCAAAATAGAGCAATGTGGGACTAACATTCATCCAATGGCAAGATGCCACTTGTCAATCTATGAGTGGATAGAGGATGTGCAAGTTTTGAGGATTGTGCCAATAAATGCTTATTTTTGAATTTTGAATTTGTTGAAATGGCATGCAAGAGGGAAGGGAAAAATGCAATAAATGCCACTTGGCTCAAGGAAAAGGACATGTAAGAGAGAGTAAATGCCTTGTTGGATGTACATGTCAACTTGGAATTTTGAATTCAAATTTAGAGAATATTCCTTAAAGATTCCTTGTGAGGAAAATAGAGATTTAATAAATCAATTAAATCTATTTTCATGTGCAAGTGGGAAAAGCTAGAGGATGGGACATGATAAGAGATTAAATTAATCAAGGGTCAATTAATTTAATAGGATATTAGATGATATGACTTATTTGACTTAGATTTATGGATTTGTTTAAATCAAATAATGAGAAGAATGTGATAAGAGATTAATTAAATAAAGATTTTGATTTATTTAATTAAAATAGATGATGTTAGACTTAAATTAAATAAGGTTTTAATTTATTTAATTTAATAGATAGACTTTAGAGATTTAATTAAATAAAATTAATTATTTAATTAAATAGGGATAATTAGATTAGATGATTAATTTAATTATCGAGAAGAGGTGACTTAATTAGATAACTAATTTATTTAATTAAGAGAGGAATATTGATGAATTTAATTAGATAGGGGAATTTGATTAAATGGTTAGATCGAGGGATGATTCAGGATGAAATGATGTTAGTAGTTAGGATTAGGTGCTCAATGTCAATCGGTACATTTTACGTGTCTACAAGACCTAATTCAAAATTCATTAATTATCACACTATGATTCAAACAACTTTAAGACAAGTAGTGGTTCCCCCTAGTACAAATTCAAATAATGTGGCATCTCTAATACAAGGAATGAATATAGTTAATGTAGACGTTACCTTTCATCAACATGAGCTATCTCCTTTGGAATGAAGAAAGAAAAATGATACCTTCATGATGATAGCCATCTACAATAGATTAGGAATAAAAAGAACCCTTGTTGACAATGGTTTTTCTCTTAATGTGTGTAGTGTCACACTTTTGGATAAATTCGGTGTGGATAAGTCAAAAATTCAACTTGATTCCTTGTCAATTCATGGATTCAATAACATAGGAAAATGACCATTGGGTGTGATTACTTAACATATTACAATTGGAAAGGCTACCTTGTAGACCCCTATTCATGTAATTCCTGATAATCTTTCATATAACCTTCGTTTAGGGTGACCTTGGATTCATGAAATGCATGCAGTTCCTTCAACTCTTCAATGTATAATGAAGTATGTCTACAACAATAAGGTATATCAAATTGAAATAGACCTCGAGCCTAAAATTTGTTTGTAAGTTGAAAAATGAATAAAAGGTCCTCTAAACACATTTATTCCAACATTGAACATAGAACCTATGGAAGAAGACAAAAAATAAATGGAAACACTATCAAAGTTATTAGATGATGATTGGGGTTCCTTGGAGTTCACACCTTAGTTTATGGGAGAATACATAATCACAAGAAAAGAAGATGAAAAACAAAAATAACCAATGGTTATGCCAACAAAAAACTTGGAAGAAAACTCACAAGCATCTACCTCATCTACCCTTGAAGAAGATACAAGCTATGCAACAAACTTCAATGAGATAGATTACCAACAACCACCAAACCCAAAATAAATGGAAAGAATTTATGGGAGAGGTTATGAACTTATGAAGCAACTGGGTTATAGTGGAAAAGGACGTCGAAAGAAAGGGAAAGGCATTCATTTTATTGTAGAGCCTAACACACAAGAAACAAAAAGTGGTTTGGGATATTCCCCTTCTAAGATAATGCAATCAAACAAAAGACCCCCATTAAACATCAACATCATTACATGTAAATTGAAAATCAATCTCACCTTGAAACATCCTGAATCACTTGACATGAATTGTGAACTATCATTGGAATACTTTGAAAATGATGAAGCCTTGAAACAAATGCTAGGATTTTATGATAAACCATCTAATCCTCATCAAAAGAAATGGGTTACATGTGCTATGATTAGCACCAGAAAAAACAATGGAGAAAAGGAAAGTAGTGAGATGGACATGAGTAAAGAAGAATACAACCCTGAATTTTAAAACCAAGTGCACTTCCTCTAGGAGATACAATTGACATACCAATGGACATCAATGATAAGGAGAAAGTAATTAAGATAGGAAAGTTCCTTGATGACTAAGAACAAGAAGATCACACAATTTTACTCCATGACTTTCCTAAACTTTTTGCTTCAAATTATTCATATATGCCAGGAATTGATGCTAAGATAGTGACGCACAACATAGTCCTTGCTGAAAATGTTGAACTAGTTAGACAAAAGATATGAAAGATGAATCCTAAGATAGCCTTGCTAGTTAAGGGAGAAATTGAAAAACTCTTTGAGGCTAGTTTCATAAGACCTATATATTATTCTCCTTGGATCTCAAACATTGTCGCAGTCACAAAACCTAATAATCGTATTAGGATGTGTACATATTTCCATTAATTTGAATAAAGCCTCTTTAAAATATGACTTTCCCCTTCCTAATATCGACATGATAGTAGATTTGACTGTGGGAAATGCTTTGTAGTCATTCATGAATGGATTTTATGGATACAATCAAACCTTTATCAACCCTCAAGGTCAATACAAAACAATGTTTACAATTGTTTACGGAACATTTTTTTGGGTCATGATTCCTTTTGGATTGAAGAATGCAAGCACAACATATCAACAAGCTATGGTAATAATATTTCATGATTACATACATAACTGTAGACACGTAAAATATACTGATTGACATCGTGCATCTGATCTTGACTAGTAACACTGTTTCATCCTGAATCATCCCTCGGTCTAACCATTTAATCAAATCCCCCTATCTAATTAAATTCATCAATATTCCTCTCTTAATTAAATAAATCATCTTATCTAATTAAGTCACACTCTTTTGTTAATTAAATCAATCAATCTGATCTAATTATCCCTATTTAATTAAATAATTAATTTGATTTGATTAAATCTCTAAAGTCTATCCATTAAATTAAATAAATTAAAACCTTATTTAATTTGATCTAACACCATCTATTTTAATTAAATAAATCAAAATCCTTATTTAATTAATCTCTTGCCATATTCCTCTCTTATTTTATTTAAGTAAATCCATAAATTTGAGTCAAATAGGTCACATCATCTAACCTCTCTCATTAAATTAATTAACCCTTGATTAATTTAATCTCTAATCGTGTCCCATCCTCTATATTATGCAAGTTGCACATGAAAATAGATTTAATTCATTTATTAAATCTCTATTTTCCTCACAAGGCATCTTTTGGAATATTCTCCAAATTTGAATTCAAAAATTCCAAGTCAACATGTACATCCAACAAGGCAATAACTTCATCTTACATGTCCTTTTCCTTGAGCCATGTGGCATTTATTTCATTTTCCATTCCCTCTTACAAGTCATTTCAACAAATTTGATATTAAAAAATGAGCATTTATTGCCACAATCCTCAAAACTTGCACATCCTCCATCCACTCATAGATTGACAAGTGGCATCATACCATTGGATGAATGTTAGTCCCACATTGCTCAAATTTGGACATTCATCCATCTTGGCATTCTATAAATAAGAGGCTCATATCCTCATTTTATCATCCACAAATTATGCAAACTTATTATGCTAAAATATTTAGCCATTTTCATTCATCACCATTGAGTTCTTAGCTAGGTTTTTGTAGATTTTTGGCTTGGAGCTCTCATCCTTCATCAACAAAGTGGATCAATCATCATCAACATATCAAGTTTGCATCTTAGGAATTGGGAAAGGGCCAATTTTCACATCAAATTGGCACCAATTCCCCCATGGGATCATGTGTTTGCTATTCTAATTAGGATTGAATCTATATTTTCTTATTTCATTGTGTGTTTCATTATTTTTTTTCCGAATTTGAAGTTTGTAAATGGATTTCATGGGGAATCCTTGTTTTAGCTTGCAATCTCTTGTTTAACTTGTTTATTATTGTTGTTTTGTAGGTACTAGGATTGGGGTTCACTTATTTGGCACTAGAAGGAGGGCTTGATCTCATCTTCAATCACTTTTTCCTAAAATTTCTGCATTTTTGCTTATACACAGAAAATTCCAACACTGAGAGCTCAGCGTCGTTGTTTTGGCACCACTGACTCTTTAGCGTCACTATATAGCACCACAGGAAACTCAAAGTGCGACGCTGGACTCTTCCTGCCCAAAAAATTTGAATTCTAAACTTCACTGCTTGACTGTTTGACTCGCAGGAATTTTCAAAAAAACCAAACTGCGACGCTGGGAAAAACTATGACGCAGTTGAGCTCACTATCTCGAAATAGAGGGACGCTGACTGGTAAGCGGCACTGTGAGGGCACCGCTAAGAAATCAAACTCTGACATAGTCATGGGTTGTGCCGCTGGCAGGGAGTAAAAAGGGGAAATTTAATTTTAGCACATGCTTTTGGTCATTAATGAGTTTATCTTCTATTTTCTACTTTTTAATCTCTGTATTTTCTAGAATCTGACTGGTTTTCTCCCTTGTAGGTTGGAAATCAAAGACGAAGAAAGGAGAAGCATGATGGTGATACTTCATCAAATCAAAGTGTTTTTAAACACTTTAGTGTTTGTTTAACACTTTTTAAGAAATTGTTATCACTTCTTTCTTAGGATACTAATTTCATTGGGTTTAAAAAGAATCTTTTCATTTCTTGCAAAAGGCTAAAATGAACATTAGGATCACAACATACTAGATTTTGTTTATTTGGTTAACAAATTGAGCAAAATATATCTCACTTGTCTTTTGGTGCTTAAAAAGAACTCACATTTTTCTTTGTGGATTTAAAAAGAACAAGTGCAACTTTTTTATTGTGAAGGCTTACTCAAACTAAATTCATTGAAAAGGGACGTATGCGCTTCTCTCGCGCTTTATAGTGATCTTGAGAATCAAAAGGCCTTTTTCATGACTTTAGGGTGAGACAAAGCAATCCCCTCCACACTTCATCTTTGGGTTTAAAATTGAACAAAATCTTGTGAGTGTGAGTGGGGGCATTATTGCGTACATTCTCTCTCTTTGTTGCCAACAAAGATTGATCGAGTTACGATTTTTTTTTTATTCGCTTTTGTTTATCCTAGAGGACCTGCCTTGGGAAAAAGTATTCACCCAAGGGAATGACTCAACCGGTAACACTCTGAACCCGAGAGTATTTCCAACTGGGATGTAAATGTGGATATTGGAAGAAATGCCACTATCACATGGTTGATTCTGACAAGATGGATCCGAAAGGGGACTTTTGCCATATGGGTCAATCTCCACGAACAGAAAGTCCTTATTAAAACCCATGTTCTATAATTTTCCAAAATCCTTAATCTATTTGTTGGTGCAAGAACAGTCGTTATGAAGCCACCCCACACTTTTACGGTCTTTTAGCAGAAATGGAAAGCATGCCATGGGAGTTTCATGGGTGTTGATGCTTGGCTGCCCCGTATAAGCGAGTGTTGTGGAGGGGAGCAAGTGGGGTCAAGCATCTAACCATTCACTAAAGATAAGTGTAGCTAGACTTGTCCAAGTGGGAATCCAACAAATAGTGTATTTCACATCCATAGGGTTGTACTTATTCTTGGGTTACAAAATGCTTTGCTTGCTCGAAAAAATCTTGAAAACAAACACTTAACATCATCATCCAAATTTCAAACCCTTTAGAAGACAAATACAATTGACTCAATCCATATGTTATTGCTTTCCCTTGGGATTTACATCCTTAGAGGTTTCTAAACATTGGATTATATCTCAATTTGTCTACTAGAGTTAAACAATAGGTAACCCTTGCCTTGAGTTCATCAAATTTCCACATAACATATCTTGTGGGATTTGAAGAAATTAAGACATTGGACATCTTAGTTTGAAAACCTAATCAAAGAAAGTGTTTTTGGTAAAATAAAGCGATTAATCAAAGCTAAGCAAAATAAAATTTCATGTGTGATTGAAGCCTCACAATTCTCAAAAATTCCAAAATCCCAAAACAAAATTCATTCGTTCAAAAATTTGAAAATGTATGTTCAAAAGAAATCACTTCTTGGTTACAAAGATCTATAGAAGCATTACATGCTCTTCAATACCTAGGTCTAGGCAAACAAAATGTCTTTTTTTAGGTTCATCTTAGGATCAAAACAAATCAAGATCTTTTTCATCCATCCTTCAAAACATCAAACATCAAACATCACCTCATCATCACCTTTTGGAAAATCTTGAAATCATCCTAAATTCAAGGCTTTTTTGGCAAAACATAAAAAAATCATCAAATCCATGAGACTGAATCCTTGAAAACTTTATCAAAATCATCTTTGGCTAGGTATGTGTAGATGCATCCTTTTGCATATGCTTACTCAAAGTTATCAAACCATCTTGTTTAGTTAGGTATATGTAGATGTATCCTTCTTCATATACTTGGCTAAACTATCATCTTGTTTGAATATGTGTGGGTAGATGCATCCTTTTCCCTATACATATTCAAATTATCATCCTTTGATCAAATCTATCCCTTAGATAAATCATCTAACATCTTAGGGTCTATTTGTTCAAAATCAAAACAATCAAAATCAATCAAAAGCAAGGACTATCCCAAAAGGAAAATCAAAAAATCAAAATCCGAAACATATCCAAAAGTCCCAAAAGCATAGCATCTCCTTCAAGATTTATCAAAAGATCATAAACATCCACATCATCCATCTCTTACATCATCATCATATCATACCTCTTGATCCTTAAGATATCCTAAAATTTTCTACTTTGGACATAAAGTAAAGATCAATCCAAAGAGTCAAGAGATTCATCTCCCATATTCTTGAAAATTGATCCTTGTTTTATGGTTCAAACTAGATCTCAATACAAGAAGAGCATGGAAGCCAACAAAGAAACACCCACTTCAAGTGATCTTAGCCAAACAAATGTTGAAATAAATCCTGCCGAATCAAGAAATCCTTTGACCATATCATCATCGCAAAATCCACAAGAGGAAACCCAAGGAGAGGATCTTACCTTTGGGATGTCTCACGAAGAAATAACTGAAATGCTCGAAAATCTAGACAACCATAGAATCATCAACATCATGATGAGGCTCAACCCTTCACTACACATGCTTGAACTAGCAAAACAAGGGGCCAAATTACCTTTAGATTTCGACGTGAGCACTATAATGGAGACATCTTTTCCTCCAATCTCATCCACCATTCCCATCTCATCTACACCCCCATCCCAAAACATCACCCAAAACATTCCACAAATCACGATGTCTTTTTCTCCAACCCAACCCAATGTTAATAAGGGAAATGCATTTCTTAATGCAATTCAAACACACCCCCTTGCTAATAATCAAAACTTGGATGCAAATACCATCTTGGAACAAAACATACTCGAAAACCCATTACATAAGAATGTTCCTCTCACTTTCGATCATGATCCCTCATCATCATTATTTCATGCAACACCCCAAACTTCTCTCCTCACAAATTCACAAGAGGAGGGAGATATGTTTGGACCAGGGGGCGTCTTTGACACCGCAAAATTTTTGCAAGAACTCTCTCCCTTCACATTTCCACCTCTTCCACCATTGCCATCATCATCCACATCACTCCTTGGCTTAGGGCTTCCCCCTCTACCAAGTATCAATCAAACCAATATCCCAAATATCATTCAAAACATTATGTCAAACAATCAAAACTTGTCATCGATAGCGCAACAATAGATGACAATGACACAAGTGATCGTGAAATCATCAAACACCCTCCTAACATCGTAAAGCATGGTCTCCGAAGGACCAACCACATCAACACCACCATCCATCACTAAAAACACCAACACGACATCACCACTCACAACCTTCACAAACGCCATTCTGAATCCACCACCACCCCCATCCCCACCAACTTCCACCACATCAAGTCAATACAACACGACATTGCAAGCTGCTTTTCAAAGGGGATTCCAACAAGTGCAAAAACAAAAAGCCACACAACTAGCTGCTCAAGCTGCGCAAGTTGCCCAAGCCACATTACAAGCACAACAGGTCACACAAGCCCAAGATTTATTATAGCAACAACAATAACAAGCCGCCCAAGCCGCTCAAGCCATGCAAGCATTGCAAGTATTGCAAGCACAAAAAAGCCGCTCAAGCACAAATCCTATTACAACAACAAGCAGCAAGAGCACAAGCACAAGCCCAAGCACAAGTGGCACAAGCATAAGCTCAAGCTCAAGAAAATGCCCAATATCAAGCACAACAACCACAGACACAACTTCTTGCACAAAAACAAGCCGCACAAATGCAAGCATATTAGCAAGCAATTAAGCAATATCAAGAGCAGCAAGAAGCAGCCGAATTGATAGCCCAACAAAAAGAATTGTTGGAACAACAACAAGCACAACAGCAAGCACAAATCTTAGTGTAGTAACAGCAAGATCAACAACATGCGTTGTTCATACAATAGTAGGTGGAAGCCTACCTAGTTAGGCAAAACATATAGATACCATCAAACAAAACACCAACCAACCCACCTATCCAACCCACAATTGAAACACCCCAAAACCCTTTCATCCCACCCCTTGATCCACAAAATGATGTAACGACACAAGTCAGGTTGCTCTCGCAACAAGTGCTCGATCTTCAATCAGGGAAAACAACAAAGACACCAAGCAACTTGTGTCCGTATCCATTTGACAGGAGCCTAGTGATGAAACCATTCCCCAAGGGATTTGAGATCCCCAAATGTGACAAATATCATGGGATGGGAAACCCTGAAGATCACATTAGGGAATTCCAGGTTCATTGCATGTAAATCGCATACAACAATACTTATCTGATGTGGCTATTTCCTAGGAGTTTGGCTGGCCACACTATGGAGTGGTTCTCTCGCTTACGTTCAGGCATTAGAACATTCCAAGAAATTATATATGCATTCATTAAAAATTATGCATGCAACATTGCAATAGATGTTAGTCTAGAAGAACTCTCAGCTCTGAAACAAGGAAAGGGTGAATCATTCGCTTCATTCCTACAACAATGGCGATCCAAGGCCAATCGGAAAAAGTGGACCATTCCCGAAGAACAAGTTTGCACCATCATCACCAACCTTGAAGGCCTCTTGGAATTTCATCTCAAGGTTCAGGGCATCACCACATATGATCAATTGATCCCCAAGGCGCTCAGTATCGAAAGAGCCCTTATGACTCAACCCGTGGGATCAACATCATACCCCGAACAGCAAAACAACCACCCACCATCCAATTACTATGATAAACCTCGCACGTGGGCAAGGAACAAAAATGTTATTAATGATGGTGTTGTTGACGCCAAAGTTGTCATCAGTGGCCCCCGACAAAATACACCTGCACCACAAATCCAAATCCAACACAAAAATAATCATCACGCAATACAACAACCAAACAAAAATCCAACAATCAACAATCTCAATGATCAAAGGGGACCACCCCAATGCAACAAGAGTTATCCCAAGCGAAAATACACCACTTTGGGGGAACCACTTGATGACATCATGAAAAAGCTGATAGACAAAAAAACTCATCAAGGCTCCTACCTTTGAGAATTACTAAGAACCGGATGTGAAAGCTCCTTGGGATAATGAGAATCAACTCTATGAGTTTCATAAAATCAAAGGCCATACCACAAACAGCTACATGAGATTAAAGAACATAATCCAAGATCTCATCGATAAAAGAATCATAAACGTGGAACAACCTACAGGAAACCAAGATCTTAAGATATACACGAATCTAATACCTAATCATGGCAACAAAGGAAATAAAAACAACAATGATAAAGGGAAAGGCACCCAAACAAATGTAAATGATGTGTACAAAACTATCGTCACCTCCTTAGATGAGAACTGCATGGTCATCACTATCAAAGGCGCCCATGCCAATTGTGTAGTCACCACAAGAGGTGAAAAAGTTACCATCGCAGGATCATCCTAGCCAAACAAAGTCCCTACATCTAGATCTGTTCCTAATGGCTATAATGTCCTAGATCAACTCAAGAGAATGCCAGTGCAAAT
Source organism: Sequoia sempervirens (assembly GCA_007258455.2). NCBI lineage: Eukaryota > Viridiplantae > Streptophyta > Pinopsida > Cupressales > Cupressaceae > Sequoia > Sequoia sempervirens. The sequence goes on along the minus strand of VDFB02000007.1, from coordinate 86,280,353 downwards.
CTCCATCATGGAGTTGCTAAAAATCTCATCCACCCATAGGAAAATCCTTGAGGGAGCGTTGGCCTCATCCACTTTCCCCATAGATCTTGATGCAGAGCAATTCCAAGCTATGGTCAGAAATATTATTATGCCTAATCTTCTCACATTCTCTGACCAGGATTTCCCTGCTCAACCATCTCACAACCATGCACTCCAATTGGAAGCTATAGCACATAAGAGCAAAATCAAAAGGGTCTTGGTGGATGGAGGTGCGGGCTTGAACATTTTTTCTCTCAGTCTCATCAAGCAATTGAAGATATAAGAGGATTCCATCGACAAAGGAAAGGGTATCACAATAAGAGAATATGACAATCAAGAAAGAGTGTCTCAAGGCACGATCAAACTCCCTATTCAAGTAGGGCTTGCTATCATGGAGACCACTTGTCAGGTCTTGGACCTTGACTTGTCGTATAATATCCTCCTAGGACGTCCATGGATTCATGCAATGAAGGAAGTAGCGTTGAATTTCCACCAATGTGTGAAATTTACACATGACAGACAAGAAGTTACCATCCATGGAGATCCTGAACCTTTCTCATACTACAAAATTTTTGAAGCAAACTACTACAAAATCCCCCAAGTACAAAAAAATGATGAGGGCCCATCCACACCATACATTGATCCCGCCACTCTTGCATCCACTTCTGTGACAGAGACACCCACCACTCCCACCAACCCCACCATCCCCACCATTTCTGATGTCAAGCTCATCATCCAAGATAACAGTTGTGGAAACTACAAGCTCCCTAACAATGCTTTTTTGGTCAGAGAGTTACCACAATCTCCTAGATCATGAGGATGCCCACAAGAAAATGAAACTTCCACATCCCAAACATCTCCTGAAGACTCCCAAATTCATAAGCTGGGGAGATCTTGGCTAGGAGTTTATTGAGGCTGATCCATCTCATATGCTATATCAAGATGAAAGACCAGTACCAGACTTACCAATGGATGACAGAAGCAAGGGTCTACAAATGATGCTCACAATGGGCTACGACATAAATCAAAGACTTGGACAAAATGACAATGGGCTTATAATACCTATCATTCCAGAGATGCGACCAATAAAAAATATTGGCCTTGGATGTACCCCACTGAGTATAACCATATGTGGCTAAAGTCCTCCACTTAGAACAATTAATAATCCTCGTCAACCAAACGCAGTAGAACTACAATTACCAGTATCCATAGGTAGAGTCATAGATAACTTTACATTTGATATAACTGATGTTTGTAGTAGTAGTGATGATGAGGATACCACGACCCATCTACCTAGGCTATTTGAAGGTACCACTCTTTGCATGATTAGCACCTTATCTTTCGAATCAGATCACCAAGATCATGAAATCCGCCTAGTATATCCCCAACTCATCGACTATGACCAACGAGGACCACTAGTTCTTGATACATTCAAAAATGATGAGGCGCTCTCAAAATTCATGGGACTATGAGATAACATTCCAGATGGGGATCACAAAGTAGGGTTCATAATCAAGCTAGACACACATGCCTATTATGGGGAAATGATTGAATCCCTCAATCGCAAAAGTAAGAAATTAAGAATAATATCCAAGTCCTTGAGTGAAAACCACACTGTGGCACTCTCTGACCAGAAAAAAGTAAAAATAAAGGATGCATCCAATGGTGAAAACCTCTCTGAGGCACCCGAGGATGGGGGATTCAATGTTCCTTTAAGAGCTATTCATCAAGAAAATTCAGCAGTCTTGGCAAAAAAATGCAATCCGGTCAACCTAGGAATAGAGGAGACCCCACATACTACATTCTATGTAGAATCACTACTATCAGAAGAGCAAGAGCTCCTAGCAGCATTCCTAAGAGAAAAATAGATAAACTTTGCATGGAGTTATGCTGACATGCTAGGACTTGATCCAGAGATTGTGGTTCACCACTTAGCAGTATATCCAGAAGCAAATCCTGTTAAACAAAAGCTTTGAAAAATGCACCCTCAAATTGCCTTATTAGTCAAAATGGAGCTAAAAATGCTATTAGATGCAGGATTCATCCGACTGATAGATTATTTAGAATGGGTTTCAAACTTGGTACCTATTTCAAAACCTGATGGGAACATCAGAATCTATACAGATTTCAGAGACTTGAATAAGGCATGTCCAAACGATGACTTCCCACTTCCAAACATTGATATGATAGTAGACATCACAATAGGACATGAAATGTTGTCACTAATGGACGGATTCTCAGGGTACAATTACATCATGATAGCTAAGGAGGACCAACATAAAACAACTTTCACTTGTCCATGGGGGACCTACTATTGGAACATGATGCCATTCGGCTTAAAGAACACAGGAGCAACATATCAAAGGGCTATGACATTGATATTCCATGACATGATCCATAAGACGATTGAAGATTATGTTGATGATATTCTAGCCAAGTCTAGAAAGAGAAAAGATCACATAGCAACCCTAAGTGCCATTTTTGACAAGCTTGAGGAGTACAAGGTTAGATTAAACCCAAAGAAGTGAGTCTTCGGTGTACAATCAAGTAAACTGCTAGGATATATAGTGTCAATGAGGGGTATCGAGGTGGATCCAACAAAGGTAAAAGCAATCCTCAAGATGGAGGCACCAAAAACATTAAAGCAATTGAGAGGTCTCCAAGGAAGACTCCAATCCATTTGAAGATTCATAGCACAACTGGCAGACAAACATAACCCATATTCTCACCTACTCCACAAGGGAGTAGCGTACAAATGGGATAACAAGTGTGAAGAGGAATTCAACAAAATCAAAGAATATCTATTGACACCACCAGTCTTAATGCCACCAATCCCAAGGAAACCATTGATCCTATACGTATCAGCAACATCACCAGCCCTGGGAGCTCTGCTAGCTCAGCATGATGAAAATGGAACAGAAAGGGCTATCTATTACATTAGAAGAACAATGGTTGTGCATGAGCTAAACTATTCATTCATTGAGAAAGATGCCTCATAGTAGTGTTTGCATCACAAAAATTCAAACATTACATGTTAGCACACAAAATAAAACTCATTGCCAAAATCAACCCTCTCAAGTATCTACTATCAAAGGAAATATTCATAGGAAGAATTGCCAAATGGGTGATGATACTGTCAAAATACGACATCGAATATGTGGAGTGGAAAGCAATCAAAGACCAAGTCATCGCAGACCAACTGGCAGAAGCACCTATCTATTTTGAGAATCCTCTTGTCTCAGAGTTTCTAGATGAATCTATTTTCAATCTCAACGTAGCTGACCACTAGAAACTATACTTCGATGGCTCATACACACAACACAGATCAGGAGCTGGTGTTTTCTTTATCACACCACAAGGGGGTTGCATACCAAGGTCCTACAAAATAGCATTTCCATGCACCAATAACATTGTAGAATACAAGGCTTTAACCATAGGTCTTAGAATAGCAGTGCAGTGGAACATCATAGCTCTCAAAGTGTACGAAGACTCTCAATTGATCATAAATCAAGTGAACGATGAATACCAAACTATGGACGACAAGCTTACTCCATACAAGAAATTGGTGGAGACCCTCAAAGAATCCTTCATTGAAATTACATTTGAGCAGATTCCTAGAACCAACAATAGAGCAGTAGATGCCATGGCAACAATTGGATCCTCGCTCAACATCCCACACAATGTTCCAAAGTATGAATTCCTGATTGAGCAGCTTCTCATGCCTCCATTCGAGGTACCGGAATCAGAATATGTGTGTGAAATTGTTGGTCCCAGTGATCCTTGGTATCATGAAATTTACACATACCTTTGAATAGGAGTCATACCCGCCAACCTACCCTCAAACCTAAAATGAACCTTTGTTAAAAAGGCATCCAGATTTTTCATCCTAGGAGATACCTTATATTGTAGAAGCATAGAAGGAACCCTACTACACTGGCTAAATGTTGAGGAGGCATTAACCGCTCTAACTAAAGTACATAACGATATCTGTGGTTCACACTCGAGTGGAATGACCATAGCCAAGAAACTATTGAGGATGGGGTATTATTGGCCCACAATGGAATGAGAGCCACATGACTATTCCAGAAAGTGCCTACAATGTCAGTAGCATGGGGACATCATCCATGCTCCAGCTCAAGAACTTCATCCTATTGTCACACCATGGCCCTTTTCGCAATGGGGACTGGATCTCATTGGAAAAATCACACCCACTTCATCTAATGGCCATAAATTCATCATAACCGAAACAAAGTACTTTACTAAGTGGGTGGAAGCCATAACCATGATGTATATAACTGGGAAGCAGATTTCTAAGTTCATCTTGAATTATATCATTTGCTGATATGGTGTTCCAAAAGCCATTATCTCAGATAATGGGACACCATTCAAGAATCAGGAGGTTCGTGACTTATGCGAAAAATTCAAAATCCAACATTGCTTCTCCACCCCATACTATCCCCAAGGAAATGGCCAAGCAAAAGCTACAAACAAAACCATTCTAAAAATCCTTAAGAAAATAGTCAATAACACAGGTCGTGACTGGAATTTATAGCTTAATCCTGCCCTTTGGGCCTATCGAACCAATATCTGCACACCCATCGGTGCCACCCTCTTCTCCCTGGTCTACGGATCAGAAGCAGTACTCCCCATTGAGATTAATATCCCATCACTTAGGATATCACTATAAAACCTTATCACAGATGAAGAGTACCGAGTGTCAAGATTGAACAAGCTGGAGCTATTGGATGAGTGATAGATAGATGCTTTCAATCATTTGTAAGTTTAATAGAATAGACTAAAAAGGAGCTACAAGAAGAAAATTAGAAGCAGAACTTTCCAAGTAGGAGAACTAGTGTTAAAATAGAATTAGAATAATGCCCCAAACCCATGCAGCAAAGGAAAATTTGAACCTAATTGGTTGGGACATTTTTTCATCACAACAAGTTATAAATCAGGGGCATATCAACTATCAACACCCGATGGGGAACCTCTACAGGAGCCCATGAATAACACCCATCTCAAAAAGTTTTATGCTTGAAATCTTTCAAGGTATAGAACCAAAAAATCCAAAAAATCAGAAAATATCTTGAAATAATGGTCACCTTGGCGAAAACCTGGCAAACAAGTGTCTTGGTGACAACAAAAAAATCAAAAAACCAAAAAATCCAAAAAAAATAGAAAAAGGATTGAAAATAGTAAAGAGAAAAAATCGTCCTCTAGTGAAAACCACCTCGGTGGCACTTTGGGAAAATACCTTGGTGAAAACCTGGCAAATAGGCGCCTTGTGTAAATAAGCACTTTCAATCCACCAGGATCTCTATGGCTTGTTCTGCATCATCCATCGTGCTTCCATCATCCATTGCGTTCCAGATCTCCATCATTCATCCACCCGCATCTGCATCATAGCTTGGTCCTATTTTCGTATCATGATCCCTCCTAGTACTACTCGGCCCATCCTCAAGGTTAGTTTTTCCTGCCTTTATCGAAACAATCTATTGCATCACGTTGGGGGCATGTTTTTAATTAGATTGGATTCGTGTATATCCTTAAAATCCTCAAATCAGAAAATCCAAAAACATCATAAAATCAGAAAATCCAAAAACATAAAAAAATCATCAAAATCCCAAAAACATGTCAAAAAGTCAAAAAGTCAAAAACAAGGTCGTCTTGTCGAACTACGTCATCTCTGAGCTTAAACATAGGCAAGGTTGATCTCTGGTCATACCCCGAGACATTTAGTTCAATCCCATAGGAGTCTGTCATAATAAACTGACATATCATCATGTATATCACCATTTGTAAATCAGTCAACTCATCAATCGAACTACGTGGTCTCAGTGTGTATAACATAGGCAAGGATAATCTGTTGATCAGCCCCTGAGACCCCTAGGATAGGTCTTTAGGTTAGTCTCTTGGTCAAAATCTCAGAAAATCCCAAAACATTGGAAAATCATAAAATTAAAACATTTGAAAATCGTGAAAAATACCAAAAACAACCTCAAAACATTGCAAAACGTCAAAAACATCCAAATATTTGAAAAAATCCATCTATCTCATCTCGCTTGCACCCACAATAACATCACTCATAATAAATGATCGTCATCCTCAATCTTTGGTAAGACAATCAGAAACAAGTCTAGCAGGTTGAACGTGAAGACTCAAATCGTCAAGTCTTAGGTCTAAGTCAGTGCGTAAACAAGTTGGTCAACTCTTGGTATCGGTAGCTCATCATCCATTTGGTCCCATATCAAACATCTTTTAGAATGCTTTGGATAAATGAAATGATGTGCCGCCATCCACTAACATGTCCTAGGATGAATCCTTCCTCCAATGGGCATCATCTTTTGGCAATAAGTTTTGGTTCTTATCCTTAGAAAATACATTTTCTTTTGGTTAGCAGTATGTAAGAGCATTAGCTTGTTTGTTTACTTTGTCTTTATCTTTTGACTTATCTTATTACGCTCATTCGAAGGACTTCTTGATGATATCCAAATAGAGGATGTAGAGAAATAGGAATGGGGCAACTATCATTATCTTTTTGTCTGCTATGCTTGTGGGACGTTCTTGTAATATAAGCTTGGTGAATATTTACTTTGTTAGGTATGTATGGAGGAGGTCTAGGAAAACTTGTTGACTATTGCATTGATAGGTTTACCTTTCCTTATTTTGGTCTGAGGTGTTTGAAACTTCTAAAGTACATCCTAGCAAGGTTTTCGTATGTCAGGTGTGAACAAGGATACTCCTATCTGCTTGTCAAGTCAAAGTCCATCACACTAGGTACAACGCCATCCTGGTCTTTTATACCTTGATGCATCATACCACGTGTGTTATCAAACATAAGGAAATAAGCCCTTTCAAAATCCCAATTCCTCAGCAAGTAATCACCATCATCATCATCATTTGCATTTTCATCATCTTGTGTCTTGTTGAAATGACTTCTTTTCTTCTTGATCATCACACTAACAAAGTACTATGACAGTTGATCATCATCATCATTATCATTAATCCTGCATCCACAAATCATTAGCATATTGCATAAACATATCATATAGGAAACACATGTATTGCATTCCCATCATCATATAAAAATGTTATCATAGGCATTCATCATAGATAGGTGCATCCATTTCATTGCATTTCATCCATTACATTGCATTGCATGGCATTAAATAAATCATCACATAACATTTATTTGCATTTCATAACCATTTCACATTACCACCTATTTCATAATCATATCAAATAAGTACATAAGCATCATTGTATAATCCATTGCACACATTACGTTCATATTACATTACACACTATATTAACATACCATTACGTCATATTAAATACATCCCATTCATTACATCATCAGTTAATATGTTTAGGATAATAGCAAATTTGTTATTCTAAGCATCTTAAAAAACCATCTCATCGACATCATATCATGCTCATCGCATTCACATTACATCATCCATTTCATCTCATAAAATAGCATCATAAATCATTCATTGCATAAATCATTCCACATAAGCATAAATAGTTTATCACATACAAAGCATACATCCATCCATAATCATCTCATATATAAACAAGGATTCACATATCATTTCACGTGTACACCATAGATCATTCTCATATCATTTTGCATATTACATTTCATATCACATATCACAGCACCATTTGCATCAACATAAAATAGATCATCATATAGAAATCATCATTGCACATCACATTTTGCATATCATAGGTTAACATAATATAGATTTGTTAGTCATAATCATTACATAATGCATGCATCACATAACATCATAAACATCATTGCACATCATATCAAAATAAAATCATCCATGCATAAATAAATGGTACACATCACATCACATCAAAATCATCATCGGCTCATCTCATATATCATCAATAATGTAACTGTCATAGTATAAAAAATAATCGGATCATTGTACATGTATTTCAATCAGTACAAAAGGCCCATCAGGCTATCAAAAATGAGCCCATAAGGCACAAAAAGTATCATATCATCTCGATCAAGCTCGGTCCCCATGTATGTTGCCCTCCCCCTGTCATTGTGACCCTCTGCCGGTCTGTAGCTGGTCCTCTTTGAGTACTCTGGGACCCGTCCTCCTCTACGTATGGCCTCATGATAATGTATCTGATAGTACTTAGCCTCTCAGACGACATCCCTGTATGATCGCACCGACACAATACCCTGGGAGGAGGCTTCCATGCTCTCTAGTTGTTGTCTCCTGCTTAGCTTTGTGGTTGCCTGTAGCTTTGCAGCTTGTCTCTGCTATACAACCTAATCCCTTTTGGCCTTGAGTTGCTCTCTCTTGACCCTCACCTGATCTCTCTTTGTTGTCATGGCCTGGACCTGAGCCTATAACTATGTAATCAGTGCATCCCAAGCATCCACCTGTCCTGCTGGCTATACCTAAGGCTGCACATGAGGTTGATCCTCACCCCCAGCTCATGGTGGACCTAGTGACCCCTGCTGCTAGTCCTGCATATGTACATCTACCTAATCTAGCTGGACTAGAGGCACAACTGGCTGAACCTATCGAATGTCAACTCTCCATCCTTGTCCTCCACCTCTGCCTCTGACTCTCCATAGATCTGGGACTACACTTGGAATTGTCAACTGAAGCGGAGGCCAAAACCAATCCCTATAGGCCTGTGTAATGCCTAGGTCTGCGAGTCCCTGATCATAGACACATGGTCGATCCACCAACTGCCTAAAGTTGTCCACCACCTTCAAAGCAGAAATGTATTGCCCCCATGAAACCTGTGTCATGGTGCAGGTAAAGACAGCTATGTAGTCATCATCAGAGCAATCCTAAGGCTCCCCGAATTGACACTGCACACGCCCGGGCAAGTACCTCTCGATCATGGTGTGCTCTTGCCCCTGCATAAAATGGTCCTGGTAGCAATAGAACATCTAATCAGCATCATCGGCCCATTCGAGCCGACCAAGATATGATCGCCAGGTGAAAACCTACATCTTGTCCAAGACCCTCCTCCAGTAGGGGATCCCATGCTCACCGGTGTGTGTAAAGGAAACACCGCCTTTTTATTGCCACACGAGAGGATCGTCTAGTAGCATCAGAACTGAAACAACATGTGGATGCAGCACAACAATGTGCTCCCATGCCTAGACGTGAAGAAGAGTCACCCCTGCTCCAAGTGCTCTGCCATCCATGTAGACGTACTCATGGAGGTCCCTGTATAGCAAAGCTAGAAGAATAGGCCCCCAAGAAAAATGAACCAGTCTGTCTTGAACCATCCATTCCTAGCAATATCCCCAGTCGGGACTAAAATATCACCCTCACCTGTCAGGGGCAATGAGACCTAAAATGATGGCTGCAATCACCTAGCGGTAGGGAGGTGCCAGGAGCCTGTGCCGCTCGAGCTCTATCTATCTCTCATAGAAAATGATGTCCTATGTGGTGAGGACTCTATGGCAGGCCTCATGCCCCTCGTCCATGTCAAAAATCACCCGTCGGCCATGAATCAACAATCGCAAAATTCGTCAAACATCCTCTAAGGTGACGGTGGCCTCGCCAGTGGGAAGATGAAAGGAAGAGGTCTCGTTGTGCCATCTCTCGGCCAGTGTTGACAACATCCCTAGGTGAGTGTGAATGGGCATTGCATATGCAATGTACCATAACCCCACAATCTAGAGTTGATTCTGATCCCTATCGCTCAGGTCCCGCAAAAAGCCAAACAAATCCCACAACCTGTGCTCTCGAGAGTAGAGCTCCCTCACTGTGTCCTGCATCACGGAAGGTCACCATGTTAAAATTTTTGAAAAATTCATCGCCGGACATTCAAAAAACTTCTCCAGTAGTGCAACCCATGATGGCATCATAGTTTGATTTCCAATCAAACTCTGACGCTAGGGCTTAAAACACCAAAAATGAACTGTCGCAGTGCACTTTCCCTCCCAGCAGTGCACTTTGAGAAAATCCTGGATCGCCACATCACACTTTGCAAATCGACCCACCAACCCCGAGCTCAGTGTCAGAGTTTTCAAAACTCCAAACTGCACCGCTGTGGCACAATATCGCACTGCATAGCACAGTTTGATTGTCGAGCGGCGCTATATAGCACCGCTGCAGATGGACCGACCTTTAAAAGCATTAAATGGTAGAAATAAATGAAAAACGAAGCTCGAGTAAGGACCACTTACTGGTGCCCCGATGCTAGGTGGTCACTGGTACATCCGAACTCGATCAGAAATGTGCAAGGGAAGTTGTCATTGCACCATATTGTTAGGAGGTCAGAGATCAAATCTCAAGGTTGCAAGTGGAGGTGTGTGAAAATGACTTGAAAGTGACCCCTCGGGCCGCTTTTAAGCTTGAAAATTAGGGTTTTTTCACCCTAATTGGCTGTCTTGCTAGGGTTTTGGACCCTCAAAGCTATTTTTGTCTAGTTGAGGCTTGTTTTACATCGTTTTATTGTGTTTAGACACATTTTTAGCCTCCTGGAGCCTTTTTAGACCTTTCAGGCATTTTGTCCTCTTTTTTCGTGAGATCACCAAAAAATTAAATTTTTTGTCCAATCTCTCAAGGGGGAAATATAATGGAATGTTTTCTCTCGCCATGCAGTGGGGAAAGTTTTAAATAACAAAAAAAATTTGGCTTTTGATTGAGATCGTTTATTCTTTGAACCAACGCAACAATTGCATTGCTTCAAAAAGGGGCAAAATGTAGACACGTAAAATATACCAATTGATATTGTGCATATGATCTTGACTACTAAAATTGTTTCATCCTGAATCATCCGCTGGTCTAACCATTTAATCAAATTCCCTATCTGATTAAATTCATCAATATTCCTCTCTTAATTAAATAAACCATCTTATCTAATTAAGTCACACTCTTTTGTTAATTAAATCAATCAATTTGATCTAATTATCCCTATTTAATTAAATAATTAATTTGATTTGATTAAATCTCTAAAGTCTATCCATTAAATTAAATAAATTAAAACCTTATTTAATTTGATCTAACACCATCTCTTTTAATTAAATAAATAGAAATCCTTATTTAATTAATCTCTTGCCATATTCCTCTCTTATTTGATTTAAGTAAATCCATAAATTTGAGTCAAATAGGTCACATCATCTAACCTCTCTCATTAAATTAATTAACCCTTGATTATTTTAATCTCTAATCATGTCCCGTCCTCTAGATTATGCAAGTTGTACATGAAAATATATTTAATTCATTTATTAAGTCTCTATTTTCCTCACAAGGCATCTTTTGGAATATTCTCCAAATTTGAATTCAAAAATTCCAAGTCAACATGTACATCCAACAAGGCAATAAATTCATCTTACATGTCCTTTTCCTTGAGCCAAGTGGCATTTATTGCATTTTCCCTTCCCTCTTACAAGTCATTTCAACAAATTTGAAATTCAAAAAGAAGCATTTATTGGCACAATCCTCAAAACTTGCACATCCTCCATCCACTCAGATTGACAAGTGGCATCATGCCATTGGATGAATGTTATTCCCACATTTCTCAAATTTGGACATTCATCCATCTTGGCATTCTATAAATAAGAGGCTCATATCCTCATTTTATCATCCACAAATTATGCAAACTTATTATGCTAAAATATTTAGCCATTTTCATCCATCACCATTGAGTTCTTACCTAGGTTTTTACAGATTTTTGGCTTGGAGCTCTCATCCTTCATCAACAAAGTGGATCAATCATCATCAACATATCAAGTTTGCATCTTAGGAATTGGGAAAGGGCCAATTTTCACATCAAATTGGCACCAATTCCCCCATGGGATCATGTTTTTTCTATTCTAATTAGGATTGAATCTATATTTTCTTATTTCATTGTGTGTTTCATTATTTTCTTTCCTAATTTGAAGTTTGTAAATGGATTTCATGGGGAATCCTTGTTTTAGCTTGCAATCTCTTGTTTAACTTGTTTATTCTTGTTGTTTTGCAGGTACTAGGATTAGGGTTCACACAATAACATTTTGGAAGATTATGTTGATGATATTCTAGCCAAATATTTAACTAGACAAGACAATGTAAATATCCTTTAGAAGATCTTTGAGCGAATGTGAAAATACAACATGAGACTAAATTTGAAAAAGTGTTTTTGGTGTAGATAGTGTGAAACTTTTAGGTTTTATCATATCCCATAGAGGCATCGAGGTGATCACGAAGAACATTGATGCTATAGTTAGAATGCCACCTCCTCAAAAAATATCTCAATTGTGTACCTTACAAGGAAGAATTCAAGCTATCTGTCATTTTGTAGCATCTTTAGCAAATCGAACATTACCATTTGCACATCTCCTTAATAAATATGTGCACTTTGATTGGAATGAGGATTGTAAACAAAATTTTTAGAGTTTAAAGGATTATCTTGCCACTCCACCTGTTTTACAACCTACTATGCTAAAAGAACCATTCATCCTTTACATAGCAAGATCAGCCCTTGCTCTTGTAGCATTGTTGGCTCAACAAGAAGAGAATGGTAAAGATCATCCTATTGATTAAATTAGCCAAACTTTGATTGATTATGAGAAATGATATATTGTGATAGAGAAACAATGTTTGGCTCTTGTCTTCACTACTAGTAAGTTGAGACACTACTTATTGAATGTTGAAATAAATGTGATGATGAAATTTGATCCTCTAAAACATCTTTTCACTAAAACAAATTTATTAGGATGCTTGGCTAAATGGGTTATGTTGTTAACAAAGTTTGACCTTAAGTTTGTTTCTTAAAAAGCAATTAAAGGACAAGAATTAACTGACCACTTAGCGGGCGCTCCCTCACCCTTGGCAATACCTAATATAGAAATGTTCTCTGATGAGAATGTGTTGACTATTAAGAAAGATGAAGAAATGTGGAAATTATACTTTGATGGATGTAAGTGTAGAATAGGCTCCAAAACTAGGGTTATAATAGTCTTTCCCCCAATAAAGAATATTCCCTTATCCTATTGCTTAAATTTCCTATGCCAAACAATACAACAAAATATGAAGCATTAATTGTTGATTTACATGTTATTTTAGCTTTGGGAGTTTGAAATATTAAGATATTCAATGATTCACAATTAGTCATTAAGAAAATAAATGGGACATATCAAGCAAAGCATGAAAAATTATTAAAATACAAGGATCTCACAATGAAGTTGTTAGAGAATTTTGAGTCATTTACCATTGATAACATCCCATGAAAGGATAATCGACATGCAGATGCAATGGCAAGTGCAGCTTCACTTATATCCCCTCAAGACCCTTCAAAGGATTTCACATTTAGGAACCCATCAATAGAATCCAAAGTCAAAGAAGTATTATCAACAACTATGGATGACTCTAGTGAATGGTATATATCGACATTTAATTATTTAAAAGAAGGTACCTTTCTTGAGCCAACAACTAAAAATACTCTAGATCATCTTCAAAAACTCACATCTAAATATATAACTTTCGTTGTCATGTTATACAAAAGATCCTTTAATGGTATTTTACTTAGATTCCTTAAAGAATCTAAAATCCCCATAGCACTTGAAGAATCTCATGTAGGTGCTTGTGGAGGTCATTTTGGAAGAAGATCATTAGTTCAAAAACTCATTCGCATGGGATATTGTTGGAAACATATGGAAAAATATTGCTTAAAGTATGTTAAGAGACATGTCACAAATGTCAAGAACATATAAATTTGATTCATGCTCCCACTTCTGAGCTTCAGGTCCAAATTCCTATTTAGCCATTTTTAGTATGGGGACTAGATCTAATTGGAAAAATCTCACCTCCTTCTTTAGCTAGACATACTTTTATAATAATAGCAATAGATTAAATCAAAAAATGAATAAAAAGCTATTCCCCTTCATTCCACAGCTGTTAATGTGATATGCCATTTCATATTGGAACACATTATTGCTTGCTTTGGACTTCCTTCAACATTGGTTTCAAACAATGAGACACCATTTAAGAATAATGACATGAAGAATTTCCTAGAAACATTTAACATCCAACATCATTTCTCAAAACCTTACTACCCACAATCTAATGGTCAAGCCAAATCAACTAATAAGACTGTTGAAAAAATCCTAAGGAAGACAGTAAACAAACATAATAAGGATTGACACACACAGTTGACATATGCATTATGGGCTTACTGCACTAGTATAAGGAAATCCACCTAGACTACTCCTTATGACCTTATATATGGTACAAAGGCAATAATTCCCTTGGAGTTAGAAATCCCTATGTTAAGGATTTCTCTTCAAGGACTTGCTGATGGCAACACTTATAAAGAACAATGATTGTATCATCTTGAGATGCTTGATGAACAGTGGATTAACGCTCTTGAACATCTCCAAGATTATGTTAGAAAATTTTAGCGTAGTTACAATGATCATGCCATCCCTAGTGTATCCAATAAAAGTGATTTGGTGTTATTCAAAAATCAGCATAACGTCAATGTCGACCCGACTAAAAAAGGAAAATTCAGTCCTAATTGGTTAGGACCTTATATAATTAATGAAATTTATGGGTCTAGAGCATATACATTAATAGAAATGGATGGTACACCTCTTAAGGAACCTATAAATTCCATGCACTCATGCCGGTATTATGTCTAATCTTTATGAATAGTGTGAATTATAAAGTAGTGTTGTTAGAGTTAGTACAAGACATTCTATGTGCTCTTGCATTGGTTCATCCTTGACAAATAATTACTTGTGTGTCTTGGATACTAAAGTAATTATTTAAATTAAATTTTAGATGGTTACTTTAGGTTTCATACTATTCAAGATAATCTCATATGTTGTGTTAGATTATATTCTTATATGCATTTAATGTTCTGTAATTAGATCATAGATGCATTTAATTTAACATAAAAATGTCGCATCTAAGAGAAACTAGAATAAATTTTAATTAGATCACGTAAAACATGTTAAATCATGGAGACACTTATTAAATAGTCTTACAAAGATTATTTGATCAATCACATTGCCATTTACCATTTAACACATAAACATAAATAACCAAACAAATGATCATTTATATATCAAAATTTTGTGTACATGTCATCAATATATACAATGCTAATGAGGTCTATGATTGCTAGATCCCTCAGGATCAAGTGCTTGCATCTGTCTAGAGGAAATCCATCGAGAGATGGTGGTATGTGATTGTGATCACGAGCTATTGAATACATTGAGAGCATACTACAAACCCTATACTTGTCCAAGGGCCTCCCGATGATCCTTCGCTAGACGATCCCTCTCCACTTGTAGTCTGGCTACCTCTTATTGAAGTCTCTCAGCCTTTATTGGGGCTCAAGATGAATAAACATCCTGGGAAGCCTTGGATGAGTGGGTGTACCTCCTAAAACTCTCATATGTTGTTGAAGTCTGATGTACAGATCAAACTACTCTATATTTCACTCCACGATGGGTGGGGGAACGTAGTATGTATCAACAACCTCCTTGTAGACTGATGGGAGCACTATCTTGGTAGCCACATGGTAATAGAGATCATGTAGGTATCTCACAACTCTTGCAAGATAGAAATCATAAATATAATCAGTACACATCATGATAAATATATACAAATAAAATTAAAACATAAGCATGGACATAAGCATAAAGCACAATAGTAAATAAAATATCATCACCTACCTCTTTGGCTAGTTGTGTAAAGATAGCCTCATTGTGTGTAGGATGCATGGATGATGTGCTAGCCTCTCCATGTGTGTAGTTGTTGGTGCCTGTTGTAGCTGTTGACCGTCATCTAGTCACATGAGTAGGAGTTGGCTCTCTCCACTTGTGGCCCACTAGATCCTCATCTATTGTCTCATTACCCTTACTCATCAGATGTTCCTCCTCATCTTCATCCTCATCCCCCTCCTCTTGGCCATAATAATTAGGATTTGTAGCCTTCTCATACTCCTCATCTATCACATCTATGAATATGTCTACAACCCTAACATGTGTCTCCTCAACTCTATCCTCCTCCTCGTCTACCTAATTTGGGAGTGGCCTTGCATCACCTATCGACTCATCCATTAGGAATACATGATCCAACCATGTTGCTACCCACCACTCCTCATAGGAATCTATGGTACCAATATCATTAGTGTCAGATACTAGAGGCATATCATGATCCTCATAATTGGAGTCATTATAAATTCCATCATCAGTATTGAATTATCTAGTGTTGTCGAGCCTTTAGGCACTCCTTACTAATCTCCTGAAGAAGTGTCATGCCATGGGTGGTACCTCAACCTACCCAAAATGTCACATGACATGATCATAGTAGAAGGGTTGTACTACATAATCATGTCTACCTATCAGAAATCTATCCATCTGTAATCTCCTTAGCTGATGAGTCTCATACGACCACTATGGTATAAGCTAGTAAGGTCTCCATATGATCTCCTCCTCATCCAGTCAGTCAAATTTGACTCTCCAAAAATTCAAATCCTCATACTACCATAGCCGTCTCAGTGGATAATTAAATGTGCAAGGGTACCCTAGGTCTAATGTACATGGAAATCATGTTGGCCTAGTGCATGTGATATGCTCTAGGCACCACACCTACAGTAGTTTACATTGCACCATACTATCAACCTCGTGGAATGAAAATCACCATAGATCATAATATAAGTGCCCAAGGATGTTGCACCCCCAGGAATATACAACCCTTTGCTCTACCATCTATCGAATCATATGTACTAGTCCTCCCTCTAAATGTGCTCCCTAGCCATCAAGGACGAGTATTGGTGCTCTAGTCAACATCATAATTTGTGCAACAAGTGGAGATCATGAATATAGTAGCATGGCTAGATTGATCTATGGCTGCACGATGTCATCATGAATTGGACCACCAAGACAATATTCCATATCATATTTCATCTCACACAATGATTGATCCCCTAGAAAACATGCCCTCTCGCTCGAATTGAAACTCGAAGTATGCAATGGATGTCCTTTAAAGTTATTGTCATCTTTCCTATCGAGAGATGAAAAGTGCATGTAGTTGCATCCCACCGCTCTACCAAAGCCATCAACATAGCATCATGGTACCTCATGGGGGGCATGAGGTATGCCCAGTATAATCCAGTAGTCTATAAAGTATGTGTCTCCTCCTCTGATAGAGTTGGGGCTAGGTCTCGAAGGTGACAAATTTTTCTGCAGCTAAGACGTTGCGAATGGGGGGGAATCAAACAAAAAAAAGTCCTCTAAGCATTCTACAATCTTAAAAATATACATCAACCATAAAAAAAAATGTACTAAAGTTGTTCTAGTGTACTTTTCTAAGGGTCCTAGACACTTTAGACCCCTTTTGGGACACTTCATGATAAAGTGGGACAATTTACGACAAAGTGGGATAGTTCACGACAAAAAGGGACACTTTGCGAAAAAAGGGATGCTTTGTGAACTTTTTTTCTAGGGTCCTAAATCCATCTAAAAATATGTACAAACATAAAATACATGTGTAAGGTCAAAGCTAAGGCAAAAAAATCAACTCACCTAATAACATTGCTCACCACAGGTTATCCCCTCTTGTACAATGTCTAGTCTCGAAGGATCATACTCTCGTCGGCTTGAAATAGTCAATCAATCTCCACCAAACTCAAGCTATAAGAAGGTAAAAGAAAAAATAGTTAGAAATTACTTCACTTTTTACTCTTATATATGTTAAAAGTAGGGTTTTTTACTATATATTAGGGTTAAAAAGTGCCTTTCATTCAAATTAACATAACGAGAGCTAGAGAGCTTCATTTTTTATGCCATTTGTTGTATTGGAATCATGATTCTACTCCTGTCCTCATGAAATGTTTATCACTATGTGGTATGGTACTTGGAAATACCCTATGATACAACTTACCTTATTCGATGTGGCTAGATTGCTACCTTGATTCCACATCCGTAAAGCAAGTAGAATCAAGGAGGGGCATACATCTACCTTGAATTTTATTTCTAGAAGAAGTTAAATAATAGGATTTTGGGATGACTAACAAATTTGTATTACATGATGCAATTCCTAACATTGTGGTTTTGCAAATAGCTATAGTGGGGGCTTTATTCTCTCGTATTATGATTGAACTTATATGTGTATCCTTTTATGAAACAGAGTTTATTTTTGGAGTCCTTTAGCTTGCATATGCATGTAGATTCATATGGGCGCTAAAGTGGGGGCTAAATGTAGTGTAGAAAATTGTATGCTCTTGAAAGTGGTACAATTTCACACTTAATTTGGACCTATTTTAGCACCCTTGCATTAAATACCCCTTTAATTCATCATTAATAGGCCCCTAAGACCCTTTATTTTGGATCTCAAGGCTTATTTCATGATGCAGGAGCATCTAGGGTGTAAGAGCAATCTTGCATCACCCAAAAAAAATGTTGTTTCTTTTCAATAAGGGCTAAATTTGGTAGGGTTACTATTTTTGTAAGTTTTCATTTATGCACAGTTGGACACAAAATGGTAAATTGAAGCCAATGGCGAAGAAATCACTTCAAAACCATTTGTCATTTGAGAGATCAAAATTTTAATTTTTGAAAATCCTAGTAAAATCTTCGAGGTCAATTTTGAGGCACTTAGAGGCTCTGGATGGGCCTGAAATTTTGTGGAATACAAAAGTGGATGGCCTTTAGGCCCTACTTTTTGGCACAATATTTCCCAAGCCCTTTCCAAAAAGGTATTATAATAGAAAATACGACGGTCGAATCAAAAGTTATAACCCCGTGAAGTTGTAATACCAAAATTAATAAAATTTCAAAATATCTTCCTGAGGAAGTTACACTTTCTAGAAGATTCTAGGGTGGCTACTCCTTCCAAATAAAGGATGTAAAGGGGGACTACAGAGGGGGGCGAGAGCAAAGTAGATGGTGGCTCTAATTTGTAGACTTGCAGACTTATGTAATCAAAAATCCCATGTGATGGCAAATATAATGTTGTAATTTCATTTTCATTTCAGTGATAATAGAAAATATTTGCTTTCCTTCTTGCATTTTGTTTGTGCCATTATCTATTTTTTTTGTGAGTTTTAGATTGTAAGGGGAGTACCCTTCATCATTTCAGCTAAAAACCTGACAAAATCATCAAAAACACTCAAAATTTTAACAACCCGCCCTAAAAATCTAGGGTGGGACTCATACACCACCTTGGGCGTATGAGTCCCCTTGGTGGGACCCATATGCCAGGGCTAGCGTATGAGTCCCATTTGGGGCTTTTTTAGGGTTTGAGCAGGAAAATCAACTTTTTAATTCAAATTTTTGGTTGATGTTGGCTTTAATTGAGATTCAAATAATGGAAAATTAGTGTTAATTCCTATAAGAACAAGCTTCTAAGTCATTATTTGATCTAAGCAAGCATTTTCAAGAGAAATTTCAAGATCCAAGAATTCAAGAATCTTCAAGAATTCTTTCACAAGAGCATTCAAGTTTCAAAAGCAAGTCAAGTTAAAGTCTTGAAGCAACATTAAAGTGTTTTTGAAGGTCTTGAAGCTCACTTTCATTCAAGATCTAACATTGTCAAGGGTTTATCATGATTGTCTATGGTGAATCATGGTGGATTCTAGGTTGGGGAGATGCAACTAGCCATCAAGCCAAGCCTAATGAATTGTTTCCTAAGTGATCCCATCTTCCATTGTCACTATACTTTTAGTCTAAGGAAGGTACAAGCATTGTTAGGGCTCATTTGGGTGATTAGAGATCTCTCAAAGTGAGTCATTCATCTTCATATTTCATTCATGCATCTCATTCTTGCACATTAGAATAAGGTCCAATTGCATTTCCAATTTCCTAATCTTAGACACACTTAAGGTTAGGGTTTATGTTCATGTTTACATTTAAGTTTCATTATTGCTATCAAGGTTTAATTACCAAACTAGGGGTTTGACCGAGGCAAACCCCCCATAAGAAAATCAAGTCTATATTCTATTTTGTAGGTATTTTCGTAGATTTGGATCCGAAAATCAATTTGGGAGAGAAGAACAGGTGTTGAAATGTAGATCTAAACTTTGAATTCCAAAAAAAGTGAAACATGACTAATACACTAGAAGTGGCATGAGTCCCACTACATGTTTTTTTCCAGATTTTTACAGTTTCAGTTACCCTTTTTCTAGAAACTAGTTCCTGCCTAGAAACCTTGTTCTAGGACTGATACGCCTAGACTAGAATATGAGTACTAATAGGTAAAAAATTTAGAATTTTTAGCATTTCAAAGCTCCATTTATTCATCTTCAGATTTCTAGGTGCACACATTTCATCTTCCAACTTTATATTCTGTTTGACATACTTTTTTAGGTCATTTAGTGAAAGATTGCATCATATCAGGGTTAAGCATTACATCTTGCATTGCATTTGTCTTTCCAAGTCCTAACTTGATGGTGAACCCCTCATTAGTTTATAATCAACCTCTATGACAACCCTATTGCAAGATCTATTTCCCCTTTCTCCATTGGATTGAGATCTCTAGGGTTTGTCCTTGAATGAGAGTGTTGAGTTTTGTTGTTCTATCTCCCAAGCATAGAATCCCCAAACAAAATTTGTCTTTTCAGGAAGAACAATGAATACAAAAATGAAAGGCCATCTTTGCATGCATGTTTTCAATAAATATGTTCACTCATTTTTTTGGGTAGGTGACATGAGAGAGAAATAGCTTGAGCCTACCACCTTTGCAAATATTTTGTGAAATTTTCTCCAAGACATTGTTTATTAGTGCATAGATCTGTCATGTTGACCTAATGTTCAAGGTTGTAGGATAAATGTGCCATGGACTTCTTGAATAAATTCACAAAATTAGAGATACATCCTTGAGGAAGATGTAAGAACCACTACAATGCTTGTCCACCCAAGCAATGAGAGAATAAAAAGGAGATAGTTATCATTATATGCCACCTCTTGACAAGTCACATAAAATTACTTAACATGTTCTCTTGGGTCACCATTCCATCTATATTTGTCAAATTTTTGGATCTCAAAATGTTTAGGAAAAGGATTGGTGGCAATGGTGTGAACAAAATGATGTGTACATAACTCTTCGAACTTAAAGGAGTTCTTTGTGTTCCTGGCTTGCACGTCCTTAAGGGAAATTTAATGTCCTCCCATTCTTTATTTGGCATTGCATACAATGAAGGAGCTTCCAAATTGGGATTAACTTGGTTTGTGTATAGATTGTATGGAGGTGGGAGATGATCAGATTGATTAGGAGGTGGATTAATGTATGATATTGTTACAAAACATTAAGATATGGTGGTTTTCTGTGATAATTACAATGGATAACCTTTTTGTTAAATTTTTTGGTGATTTGATTGTTGCTATGGGGTTCGGAATATGAAGGTTGTTGAAGAGGATTATTGGGAGGTTGATGAGGTGGTTGGGACTGATAACGAGAAGGATATTAAGTTGCATCCCCATAATATTGTGTAGGAGGTTGTGATGAATGTGGTTGATAGTCATAAGATGCATTCAATGTTTGATGAGATGGTTGAGAAGAATAAGAATGTGAGTGGTATTGGAGAGGGCCATTTGAGGTGGTTGAGGATTTATGTAGTCTTGTTGAGGCAATTGGGATTGATAGGATGGGTGTTGAGGTGGTTGAAGTGGATTGGATTGATAGGTATGGTCTTGAGAGGTATGAGGATGTTGGGTATGACATGGAGTTGTGAGAGGTTGGTAATGGTATGAACCTTGTTAAACTAAAGGCTCAACCGAAGGTACTAATATAAGGTATTGATGTGGGTGTAGTACCCCTCTCAAAAATTAAATAATATGATTACCAAATTAAACTCTACAAGAAGTATTGATATGTGTAAACATTATAAACTAATAGGCCATGGTATATATATTTGATAAAAGAAATTATTAATTTATTTGTCACTAATTTTTATCTTTCTACATTTATATAATTTACATTATTGAATAATGTTATTACCTTTCTTGAATGTACTAATGTCTCAAATAAAGTGTTGTAGGTAAGTCTGATTGTCGCTCAATGACAGAATTGTTACCCGGGGTGAAAGGTCCGGTGTGACATAATTAAAGTTTACATTTAAAATAGATTGGCTATTAGGTTAGTTTTTTAATACTAAAATTTATAGTCAGTTTTGGGAAGTTATTCTTGAGAGGAAGTTGGAATGGCTATTTCATGGGAAAAAAATGGCTTTAAAAGCCCACATATTGGATGTAAGGGGGGAGGTATTTATTTATGATGATTAATAAAAAGATCTTTCTCGGGTGGTTTTTCACTAGCTGGGGTTTTCCACGTAAATTGGTGTGTTTTCTTTTGATCTCTAATCTATCTTTTTACCCTCTTCAATTGCAAAGAATTTTATTTTCTGTGAACATTTCCAACTATCATTTTATGCAAATCATCATCCTGTGTAAGTTCTGGTCAATACATTTCCTAATGGTTACTCCCACATATTTAAACCATTCCAATAGTGAACAATTATACCACAGATACACTTAAATGAATGTAAGATGCAGAAAAGTGAATAATTAAGTTGTGAAGCTCTTATTACTTCATAGTAAATTGTTACATATCAATTAGACAAAATTTATATTTAAGCAGGAATGTGAAATCGATTATCTATAAGATCTTCAAGATTTATCTATTTGGGGAATGACACCAAAAAGACATAGTTAGTTATCAAATGGTTACTGGAAAGAAAAATAATCTAAAATGACAAGGGAAATAGAAAATGTAGTAACAAAATTTAATGCCTATTCAGATAATGAAGCAAAAAGCATAATCTATTATCATTGATAAATCGATTTCACTTCAAATTCATTGCACCTCAAAGAAGGAAATAAAATTTCCCAATTGAATTAAGGAAAGAAGGTGAATTTTCCCATGATGGGAGGGAAACTTAAAATAACTTACCCAATCCACTCTAACACAAGACATTAAGAGAATCACTAGAATTTACATATGAGTAACCATGGTTAAACAAAGCAGGCGATGGAGAATACCATATTAAATTTCTATCAATGGATCACTATATATATAATTCTCCAATATACAATTAGAGAATGCCATGAAATGAAATTTCATGAGATAGAAACCTAACTTACTGCAAATGAAAATGAATACCTATTGGATATAAAAATATAAACTCAAAAACCAAATGATAAAATTAATCTGGGACCACCATGTATAATAAGCAGTATGAGTAACACATATGAATCAACTGTATTGCAAGGGTGTTGTCACAAGAAATGTTTATGCTGCAAATGGGGTGGCTAATGTGCTATCCAAAAGGGGTCAATTTGATATTACAAAGGAAATTTTCACATAGGTACAAGAACTAATGCATCTTAGTCTAGATGTGAATAGTTCTAATGTAGCTCGATAACTAAAGCAATGAGAAAGATGTCCAATGAAAAATCATCGATTAAATTTAAACATGAGACATTAGAGTACACCATCGAGGAATGATATGCCATGAGAGAAAAGAATAAATTTTGAAACCAAAAGGAAAGAGAGATTTCATGGCCTTTCAGCCTCAATCTTGCACAACTGCATCAAGGGAATATGCCAGTCAAGAATATTTAAACCAACTTTGCATATCGTTAAGAGTACAAGGAATATTATATGAGGATAAGGGTGCATTCACACTCAGACATGAGTCAAAAATTATAGTAGATATAAGTTTTGAACAAAGGGAGAATAAAGAATAACACAGAACCATGTATAATCGAGGACCAAGAAGACATCAAGGGAAAAAATACACAAGTGGGGAAGCAAGAAACCGATTAGAACCCGCTGAGGGAACACAAAATGAAACCAAGGAAATAGTGGAGGGTCAGAGAAAACTAAGGAATTTATATTCATCATTGCTTAAGACATTATATAATAATAAATTATAATTTGTACCGATATTTCTGTTGGAGGGTGGTCCCACAATACCGGTTTACAATTTTTGGCCACACTGGACACTCAACTAATTTTTTCTAACTGAATCTCCACTTTCAGACACCTATAGCGGTTAAACCGTGAGGAATTTGAAGATGATGCAAACTAGTGATTTGTGAAATTTTTTCTATAGATTCTAAATATTTTTTATTCAAAAATTTTGGAATCAGATTGCACTTCTTTTTCCATTTCCTTCAAAAACTAGTTTTTTCAGTAAACATTTTTAAAGAGTGACGCTCACCGTATAACACATAACTTTTTTTCTATGAAGGATAAAATTCTAATTTTTTCAAATTTAGATTTGTAACTACAATATCCAGTGCTTCCAATTGGTTTCATAGTGCTTTATTGAATATTTTTCCTTAATCAAGTTTTGAAGTCAAACCAATTACAATTTAGACATAGGCGGACAGTATAACACAACTTTTTTTGTATGTATCAAAATTCAATTTATTTATTTTGTTGGATCAAGGACTTCAATATCTGGTACACTCATATTTTTCAAATATTTTTGATAATATTCTATTTTTCCACATGTGCAAAACAAAGAGTTTGATTTTTGGTGAAAAACATACACTTACAAGAAATAAAAAAATATAATAATCAAATTAAATTTAATTAAAATTATACTTTTTTGGAAGCTTATAATAAGGACTACATACTTATAAAAAATAAATTTTAAATGAATTCATTTGATCCCCCAAAAGGTAAATCAAAAGTGGTTTTTTATCAACATTTTGATAGGTGTAAAGGAGACTCTGTTATAGGTATGGTCTAAAACTAGCGGTGTTCTATCCAAGGGGGCTTGGTCTAAGGTGGTTTGATCAAACCCTCTTCAATTGGAATCCTTTAAATGGAACTTTTCAAGGCTTAAATCATTATATTTTCTAAAAATATGTAATTTCAACAAAAATCAGGATCTCCTAGAAAGTGTAAACCACTATTATGGCAGCACCCTGGAATATATTAATCTGAGTAGTAGAATTTTTCTACCTACCCCCACATAGACTTGGAAACTTCTTTTTGAATTTGCAGCAATTAATATGTTAGGTGATTTTGAATTTGAAATCAAGCGCTAATTTTTGAGCTAGTATATGCAAACAAAAGAGAAGAATGTAACTGTTGGTTTTTAGAAGTTATTTTTTAGTTTTTTGTATTTTGTGGAGACCCTGCAGCAGTAGAAGAAATGTTCAACATAGAACAAGAAGACAATAGAAGGGAATGTTTATCAGATGCAACAATCAGTTACAATAGAGTAGTAGTTTAACAACAGCAGTTTCAACACTGTTGTAAGTAGTAGTATAGGTGTGAGTGTAGCACCATTGTATTGGACAATAGTCCAAATTTTTTATGTTTTATTTTGTAATGTAAACATGAAGCACTCTATAATTTTGTAATTTTAGAGTGAAAAGGAATATATGAAAATGAATGCATGAATATTAAATTTTTGTGTGTTATTTTATGCTATCTCTATGTACTGTGTTTTGTTATTTCATGTTTTGTCCTTCATTCTATCACAACACAACATTGTTCTATGTATTGCTACACCCCTACCTGCCAACAAGTGGTATCAAAGCCCTATTTTTCTAGGCAATTAGTTTATTTGTGGGTGTCTTTAGAAAATCCCTAGATTATCTATGCATTGATTAGTCTTCTCAAATCTTAGAAGAATGGCAGGTGGTGAGAGCAAACGCTGGTAGCAACCACCAAATTTTGATGGGAAGAACTATGACATTTGGGCTAAGAAGACGAGAACCATCTTAGTTGCAAATGACCTATGGGAGTTGGTCACCAATGGGTTCAATGATATCACAAACCCAATAGCCTATGCAACCCTCTCAAATGCACAAAAGAATTAGTTGAAAGAAACTAGGATGAAAGATGCAAAAACCCTTAGTTTGATTGAGGCATCCTTGAGTGAGGCTATTTTCCCACGTATTGCAACATCAAACTATGCAAAACAAGCTTGGGAAATATTGCAAAATAGTTACAAGGGGATTGATAAAGTGAGGTTAGCTAATTTGTAGCTCTTGAGAAGAAATTTTGAGACTCTACTAATGAAAGATAATGAGTCCATTTTAGATTATCACACTAAGGTTTCAACCTTGATAAATCAACTGAGAGTCAATGGAGAAACAATGGAAGAGCAAAGGATTATTGAGAAAATCTTAATAATTTTTCCTATTAAGTTTGATTATGTAGTCGTTGCCATTGAAGAGGCAAAGGATTTGTCTCAGATGACTATAGATGAGTTGATGGGTTCAATACAAACCCATGAGCAGCGGTTGAATAGATTTGCTCCTTCCCTAGAGCAAGCTTTCAAAGCTCAAACCAATGGACGAGGTCGGGGTAGAAGAAGAAACAATAGAGGTAGAGGTCAAAGAGGCAGAGGAAGAAGCAATACTGGAAGAGGAGACTCAAATATCCAAGAGGAGCCAAGCAACTCACAATCAGCAAACTAGAACCAAAAGAAGAATAGTAGTTCAGATCAAAGGTATGAAAAAAGAAATGTCCAATGTTATTACTATCACAAGTATGGATATTATGCTAGTGAGTGTAGGAAGAAGCAACATGACAATGGGAGTCAAAATGAAAATGTAGCAAATGAGAACAAATCTGAAAATGACAAATAGTCCAATGTTTTTATTGTTTGCAACCTTGTTGAGTGAAACAATGATGAAGTTTGGTATTTAGATAGTGGATGCAGCAACCACATGAGTGGTAACAAGAACCTTTTTGCCTCCATAGACAACAGTATAAAAACAAAAATCAAAATGGGAAATGATGAGAAGGTTCTTGTCATTGGAAAAGGTGTTGTCAGCATTCAAACCAAGAATGGTGAGAAGCAGCAAATCCGGGATGTCTATTATTCCCTTGACATGAAGCATAATCTATTGAGCATTGGACAAATGGTCCAAAATGGTTATAGAATCTTGATAGAGAAGGAAGCAAGAAAGTGATGGCAGCCATGCAAATGACAAGATACATAATGTTTCATCTTATAATGCACATAGTGTTTGTGATAGACACAACAAAAAGACAGAAATAGCAATGTTCATTGGCACTAACAATAGAAGAATGACAATCGACTATGGAACAACAGTCTACTTTCAAAACAGTCATCAAAGACCCATGTCCAAACTTTGGAATTTAAGGTATGGGCACTTAAGCTTTTCTAGTTTAAGTTTATTGTCTAGGAAAGGAATGGTTAGGGGTTTACCATCCATTGTAGAACCCGATGGAAAATGTGAAGCATGCATTTTAGGAAAGTAGCATAGGCAACCCTTTCAATTAGGGTACTCTAGGAGAGAAAAAGAACCATTAGAATTAGTGCACTCAGATTTGTGTGGATCCATGAAAACCCCCACCTTAGCTAGAAACACATATTTCATGACATTCATAGATGATTACAGCAAGAAAATTTATCTATTTTTTGAAAACCAAATCGGAAGCCTTTGAAAAATTTAAATGGTTTAAGGCAACAATTGAAAAGGAAAGTGGACACTATATCAAAGCCCTTAGAACATATAGAGGGGGAGAGTACATCTCCAAAGAAATTATGAATTTTTGTAGGAGTGAGGGCATTCATAAACAATTCACAACAAGATATACTCGACAACAAAATGGAGTGGCATAAAGGAAAAGCAAAATCATTCAAGACATGGCAGCAAGTATGCTAAAAGCAAAAGGGTTGTCACACATTTTTTGGGGTGAATCTATAGCAACAGTTGTTTACATATTGAATAGGTGTCCCATAAAAGTTGTCCGTGATAGGATTCCACAAGAAGCTTGGAAAAATATCAAGTGGAGTGTTGAGCACCTAATAATCTTTGGGTGTGTGGCATATGCATTGGTGCCAAAAGAGAATAGGCAGAAATTTGATGATAAAGGAGAAAAATGCATTTTCATAGGCTATAGTGAAGAGTCAAAAGCCTATAAATTATATAATCCCATCACCAAAAAGGTAGTGATTAGTAGGGATGTTGTGTTTATTGAGAATGAAGCATGGGATGGAATGGTGGACAACACCACGGGTATTTCAGTTACAATACCCTTTGATGATGAGGAAGTTCTAGAAGACAACAACCTGGAAGGAGCTCAAGAGAGCAACAACTTAGGGAGAAACTACCATAGAGCCTTAGAAAATAGCAACTCTACTAGTGTTCAACAGAACAACAACTCTAAATAGACACAATAGAGTAATAGCTCCAAAGTACAACAGAGCAGTAGCTCAGACAATCAGCAGTACAACTCTAGAGGTCAGGGTAGCAGCAACTCAGAAGATAATTTAGACCCTACACACACATCATTGATGCTATGAAAGACAAAGAGTATAAGGGAGATTTATGACAACACTAGGCATGTTGATTTCAATGAGAATTTAGATTTTGCATTATTCTCTTATAGTGATCCAACACACTTTCAAGAAGTAGTAAAAGAAGACAAGTGGTGTAAGGCCATGGATGAAGATTTAGAAGCTATAGAGAGGAACCAAACATGGGAGCTAACCGATTTACCTAAGGGTAAACAGGTGATTGGAGTGAAGTGGATCTATAAGACCAAGTGTACATCATAAGGTAAAATTGAAAGACATAAGGCAAGGCTAGTGGTGAAATGATACAAACAACAACCTGGTATAGATTATAATGAGACTTATGCACCAATTGTAAGGTTGGAAATAGTTCAGGTAGTCATTGTAATTGTAGCCCAACATCATTGGGAGGTGTTTCAAATGGATGTAAAGTCAGCCTTCTTGAACGGAGTGCTGAAGGAGGAAGTGTATGTGGAGTAGCCACCTGGCTATTAAGTCCTAGGGCACGAGGACAAGGTATATAGGCTCTGAAAAGTTCTTTATGGGCCAAAACAAGCACCTCGAGCATGGTACAACATGATAGACTCATATTTAATGAGCAATGGCTTCAACTAAAGCAAAGCAGCTAAAGGGGGTATTTTAATTGTTGTTTTGTATGTAGATGATATGATTTTTACTGGATACAGTGATAGTTTGATTGTTGATTTCAAAGAAGTGATGAAGAATGAGTTTGAGATGACGGATTTTGGTTTGTTGAAGTATTTTCTTGGGATAGAAGTTCAACAAACTAAGCATGGAATATTCATTTCACAAACTAACTATGCCAAAAAAAATTGAGGAGGTTCAAAATGCAGAACAACAAACTTGCACCAACACCAACAGTACTAACAAGTCAAAAACTACACAAAGAAGATAGCAGCAATGATGTGAACCCAATCCTTTACAAAAGCATGGTTGGAAGTTTGATGTACTTGACATCAACTAGGCCTGATTTGATGTATGCAATAAGTTTTATTTCTAGGTTCATGGAAAAACCTAAGGACACACATTGGCAAGCAAGAAAGATGATCTTGAGGTATGTGAATGGAACAACAAGTTATGGAATTTTGTATGGTGCATCAAATGAGTTCAAGCTAGTTGGTTTCATGGATAGTGATTAAGCAGGAAATGTAAATGATAGGAAAAGCACATCGGGATATGTGTTCCACATGGGATCAGGGGAAATTTCATGGGCATCCAAGAAGCAGCCTATTGTCTCTCTCAACATAGCAAAAGCTAAGTACATTGTAACAAACACAATAGCATGTCAGGCTATTCAGTTGAGGAGAATCCTTGCAGATTTGAAGGAACAACAAGAAGACAACACAGTCATACATTGTGACAATGTTTCCTTAATAGCTTTGACAAAGAATCCAGTATTCCATGGATGCAGCAAACACATCAAGATCCAATATCATTTTATAAGGGAGTTGGTGGAACAAGGTGAGATTGAATTGCAGTATTCTAGATCTAAAGAACAACTTGCTAATATCTTTACCAAGGCACTACCAAAATGCAGCTTTGAACACCTAAGAGATAGGATTGGCATCATGGACAACTTTGGAGATCAGCTTCAAAAGGAAACAACAGAATGATACTTGACTTCAGATTAAGGGAGAGTGTTGGAATATATTAATCTAAGTCAACAAACTTTTTCTACCTACCCCCATGTAGACTTGAAAACTTCTTTTTGAATTTGCAGCAATTAATATGTTAGTAGATTTTGAATTTGAAATCAAGCACCCATTTTTGAGCTAGTATATGCAAACAAAAAAGAAGATGCAACCATTGGTTTTTAGAAGTTAGTTTTTTTTTTTTGTATTTTGTGGAGACCCTATAGCAGTAGAAGGAATGTTTAGCACAAAAGAAGGAGACAAAAAAAGGGAATGTTTATCATATGCAACAACCAGTTACAACAGAGCAACAGTTTAACATCAGCAGTTTTAGCACTGCTGTAAGCATTAGTATAGGTGTGAGTGTAGCACCATTGTATTAGACAATAGTCCAAATTGTTTATGTTTTATTTTGTAGTGTAAACAAAGAAAGAACTCTATAATTTTGTAATTTTGGAGTGAAAAGGAATATATGAGAATGAATGCATGAATATTAAATTTTTGTGTGTCATTTTATGCTATCTCTGTGCACCGTGTTTTGTTATTTCCTATTTTTTCCTTCATTCTATCACAGCACAACATTGTTTTCTATATTGTTGTACCCCTACCTACCAACAATTTCAATGGAAGATAACTATTGTGATATAATCGTAACATACTTGTAGATATTAGGCAACAATCTTATGATATAAATACATGAGATTGATCATTTGATAAGAGAACAACTAAAATTCCCTTCTACAAGTTCTATGGAATTATTCAACTATTCTACCCTCCTTAAATTTTAACTAATCATACACAATTAAATAAACACATTTAGTTAAAAATTCAACTCTTATGATTTAAATAATAAATCTCTTATTGATATGAATGAAGTAATAAAAGAATCATCAAAATTAGAATTATACGACATCATTTGTCATGCCCTCATTTAGTTTAAAGGAACTAATAATTTTAGTTTTTAGTTCACTAAATTGATGAAATAAATGTTAGAATGACGTAATATAAGGTAAACAATTTACATTTAATTTGAAATGAATTGGATTTATTAAGGAAAATGACATCTTGACCACTACAATAGAAAACAAGTATATTTTACACAAGTTATAGAAATAACATCTCAATGACTGAAAAAAAACAATAATGTTAGTAAAACATCAAATTGATCATCACTTGGATATTAGTTCACATTTATATATATGCATATATATAAGAATATAGGGTGAGAAAAGATTCAACTTATAAATAAGCCTCTTTATACATTGCTAAGTCGATAATTATACATTTGTATATTTTTTTTATATATTCATATAAAAACTTACACAATAAAGACCCGATTTACTTATATCTTTGTAATGCATATCATACAAGTTTAATGTCCATCATGAACATGAAATGATTAAAAAACTTAACAAGTTTATCATTGTGTACAAATAGTCAACACATCCCTTTTACAATACAAAATCTATCATTAAGAAGAGTGTTGAATTTAAAAGAATGTGTATGATACATTCAGCGTAAAACCCCCGATTGTCATTCATGATCTGATTGCCATTCACTCCTCATTCATCTGTCCCCCCAATAACCGTTTACATTTTAGTCATTAAAATATAGTAGTTATGCCAATAAAAAATTAGACATTACACTAGTATATGTTCACTACTTAGTCTGTAACCAACCAACAAAAAAAAACAAATTTAAACATATATTGGTACAATTATGTTTTCAACACAAGTCAACTTGCACAAAATAAAGTCATTTATGAATTATAAAAGGTACACTGATGTTTACAATAACCACTCCATGCAAGTGGCTTAAAGCTTCTAGTGCATTGTATTTACATGTATACATAAATAGTTAATGGTGCACAATGTCAAGTAATTTAAAACATTATAAACAGTTAATGGTGCACATTCTGACATAATACAAAACATTGAACAACTTTATGAGCTATCAGTTGCACAATCACCCACACATCCCTTGACATCTTCATGCATTAACTCCATCTACTTCTGGTTTACATTATTATTAGGCTTAATGTTTACATTTATGTTGTTTGTTTCATTGTTCAATATAATCTTTTATATTTATGTACTCAATGTTTACATTAATTTCAGGCATACAAATAATTTTGCTTTCACTCAGCTATTCAACTTAGCATTATTTAATCATATCGTAGTTACATTATATTTATATTTATGTACTTAGTGTTTACATTATTTTCAAGCATACCAATAATTTTGCTTTCAGTCAGCTATTCAACTTAGCATTATCCATTATTTAATCATATCGTAGTTACATTTTTTTCACCTGCATTCATCATAATCAAAGATTAAAATAGCAGCATTATACCATACATCAAATATAATAACATCAACATTACCCATTTTTTAATCATATCACAGTTATATTCTAAATCCATCTTTAATAATGTGTAGGGTTTCATCATAGCAGATTGTATATATATAAAATCTTATAAGAATGTGTAGGGTTTCATCATAGTAGATTGTATATATATATATATATATCTGATAAGAATGTGTACAGTTTCATCATAGCAGATTGTATATATATATATATATAATCTAATAAGAATGTGTAGGGTTTCATCATAGTAGATTGTATATATATAAATCTGGTAAGAATCTGGTGTTTGATTGCATTTTGGCATCTTTAAAAATCATTTCTATGTATGGCATGAAGGGTTTGACTGTAATCATTTATATTTACATGTGACTATCGACTGGTAGAAAAATGATCCCTCGTGAATTATTTTTTCTTATTCTGTCATATTCTTATCAGACTATAGACATACATACATACATACATACATATATACATACATACATACATACATATATATATAGTCATGGCATGCACTGTTTCCTCATATCAAGCCATGTAGAGTTTACATGTGAGCAGTACAAATTTGATCCACCTCTCTCACCTGCAAGATTGTTTGTTCAATAGTGGATTTTTGTTGGGTTCGATGGTGTTTGATTTCTTTTGGCATATTTAAAAATCATTTCTATGTATGGCATGAAGGGTTTGACTGTAATCATTTATATTTACATGTGACTACCGACTGGTAGAAAAATGAACCCTCATGAATTATTTTGTCTACGTCATCGACTTTTTGACTGCTATGCCTTTTTTTGACATTATTCTATGAAGTAATCACATGCAATGTGATTTAAACAAGACATTGATGTAATTTTGACCAAGTATCATCATGAAATTTATTGGGTATATAATAAGATACTTAATCTTCAAAGATTTTTTCATTTAATCTTATATGGAGCTGCATAAAATGTCTCCACCTCTCTTCACCTGCAAGATTGCTTGTTTAACAGTGGAATTTTGTTGGGTTTGACGGTGTTTGAGTGCATTTTGGTGTTTTTAAAAATCATTTCTATGTATGCCATTAAGGGTTTGACTGTAATCATTTATATTTACATGTGACTATTGACTGGTAGACAAGTGAACCCATACGCGTGGTTTGATGAAGGCATATGAAGACAATGATATACTCTTATCAATTATCAGTATCAAAAATTAATGGAACTACATGTTAATTATCAGATTAATTATATATATACACATAAACACACACACACACATATATATATAGCTTTATATGTACATACATATATGCATAACCATATATATGTATGTATATATATACCTATCAATATATATATATGTATATACATGTAGACATATAATTAATCTAATACTAACTAATCTCATAATTACTGTATACTATTGCTCATTTCATCTAACTTTCAGATATATATAAAAAGACACATTTTTCAATATTACTAGGTCATTGCCAAAGTAAAGTCGTAGACTTTACCTGTCATTAACGTTGAATGTCTTATGTTGATTGCGGATAAGTCCTTGCATTCCTACCATTAAGAGACCAATGCCAATAAATATATTCCTCCAATGAAATAAGCATCTGATAAGAAAAGTATTTATTTATGAACATGTGTATACCAGAAAATGTAAACATATCATGAAGCATTCAGAGCAAAATGTCCCTATAGAGTTTGTTGTGTTAACAAACACATCATTGTTGGTATGTTAATAATCCACATGCTTGATTCACCTCTCCACGCTCCCACTTTCTTGCAAAATAATTGTAATAAACAGGGGTAGTACTCGATACTTGTAACATTCCCACATCAAATCATCCTTACAATATTGCATGCACAACAATAAGAGTTTTGATTGGAGCATTAAAATTCACAATGTTTTGATCCTTGGTATGAAGCTGAAAATAATAGTGTGTATTACATATATGATGGCACCATATATGGCAGAGTGCAATAGAATGGACATATATATACATATATATGTATGTGTATACATGTATATCTATATGCATATACATGTACATCTATATAAATATACATATATTTAGTGACAATCATTGCACGAATTTATTTGACAGTGTGTATTGTGCATATACTTCGTGCCACAAATTTCAATATATATATATATATATATATATATATATATATATAAATATACATGTCTATGTATATGCATATACATGTATACATATACATTCATACATACATATGCATATACATGTGTATATATATTTGTATATACATATACACGTACATGTATATGCATATGTATATACAAATATGTAATCTAATTAGTCAGACTCATAAAAACAGACAACATAAATCAAAACTGAATATTCTGTATGGCTGAAAATAATGTAGACATTGAGTACATAAATATAAGAGTATATTGAACAATGAAACGAACAACATAAATGTAAATCTGGTATACTAATAAATAAAAGCATGAATTTACTTATTCTTGGTGTACCAACATGAATAAGCTCCCTTTTAAGAGGAATGTGCATAGGTAATGTGCATAGGTTGCCTTAGTAAGCTCTGAATTTTGCAATGTGCAAATTCATTGGAATGTGCAAATTCAATTTTCGTGGAAAACAATATGTCATTTCATTTTGATGTGGCCAATTATGCCTGAGTTGTGTCATAGCTTATAGGAAATCAATTTTATATTTGGTATAATTTACAAAATAGGTGGCTTGCATAAATTCAGTCATACATATGAATTATAAAACATTTTCTATTTGTTATATGTACGGTGGTGAATTTTGTAGGGGATATGCAGTGAAAGAATATGCAAATTCGTAGTGAAAATGACACTGGAAATTGCCTCTTATAAAATCATTAGAATGTGTATATTGAATGCATTGAATTGTGGTGATTGACTTTCACATTTGTATTTTCCTGCCAAACAATGGTGTGTTGAATGAAAAAAGGCCTATTAACAATTATCATTTCACCTATTTCAAGTTACGTTTGTATGTGGGCCCCATCAAAATATCGCGTGGGTTCGTTAGGAGGTGGTCCCTTTACCATCAACCTCATCACATTAAAATGTTCTCCACGTGCCCCATATTCCTTCATCAAACCATGCATATGAGTTAACCACGTACCCCTTAAGCCTTCATCAAACCACGCATACGTGTTAACTTTACCGTGGGTTGTTGGGCAGCTTTAAGCCCTAAAGTCTTCATCTCCCATGGTTTCCTTCCTCATTTTCACCATTATTATCCATATAAGATTATGCATATATAATCTGATATATATATATCATATTACATATGTTAAGGTCCATGCCTTTTTCACCTTTATTATCCATATAAGATTATACATATATATATATATATATATATATGGGCAAGATCAACTCTAAAATATAGAACTGTGCTATGTACATGAAATAGGTGATGATGGGTAAGTTAATGGTGGAGATCAAAAGTTGATTAAGAAGACACTGAGCAATAAATGTAGTTAGACACACATAATGACAGATTCTAGTTGGATAATATTAACTGGTAAAATATGAAACTGTACTATGGACATGCAATAGGTGATGATGGATGTTTGAATAGTGGAGTTGTAGTGGACAGGGGGGCACATAAACAATGGTAACATAGTATATGCCTCTAGAAAAATATGGGTAACTCCCATTGGCACCTCTTTTGGGACACAAATGATTCCACATATGCATCAATTCCATCCAGTTAATGATTAGATATTTCTGAGAACAAGGAAACTCAAGAAATTAACTGAGATAAGGGGAAGTTTATAAATAGATCATAAACTGAGAGGATCCCATATTGTGATGTGTTACTTGGTTATGAAGTATCTAAGTATATTAACACACTGTAGGAGTTGATCAAGAGATTTTGTCATCTTCTGATACATTTTTGAAGTTCACGTCTTTGGTATAGATCTATTTTCCATCTGTTCAAATCATGAAGGAAGGTACAACAAATGGTTGTGAGTTCTGAGACCAAGCTTCCTGTTCTCAGGCCTCATGCAAGGGGGCTTACAAAATGCAGAGAAGGATTCAGATGACAAACTCAAATGCCCTAAGACATGATATGAAGAAAGATCATTTTCATACTACTATTTTGGGGACCACGTATGCCCAGGAGATAACGCACTTGAAATAGATCTAAATGTGTTATGAACATAAGTAAATGCAAGAGTTATAGAGTGCAAATGTTATTCAACAAGGGAAATTCAAGAATAAGAGAGCACCATGCTAGAAATGTAAAATGCAAGATGGTGTTATAGAATTATTTTGCACAAGATCCATAGCTTGAATGTATGCCCACAAGATTTCAATTTATACTATCTTCTCACTAATTCACTAATTTATAAATATAGTCAAATTAGATTAAGATACAAGAATACAAGATGAAGGATTATTGTGGTAATTACAAGAAATGCACACACACATCTATTGTCAGATTTGTATCCTCTGCTTTGTAATTTATTGGAAACATTGTTGAACAATTGCGCAAAAGGCTTAACTATCAGATCTAAGTAGCATTACAAAGATTGATTAGAGCTTTGAAATTATCCACATATTCTAGGAAAGTACTTGAATCTAGTAGTGAAGATAACATATGGCTAATATGTCTGCATGATCCAGGAAAGTACCTCTTTGAGTAACAATGGTCCCCATCACAGCAAGTTGTGGAAAAAGGTGTAGAAAGTTGTTAGCAACTTGAGATTTTGTGAACCTTTTCCTGAGAAGGTACCTACTTTAACGATCTGATAGAGGTATCTCTTGAAATCTAGTGCATTTGACTCTAGCAACAACTACTACATTGGTTTTGGTTAAAATGCTGCAATCAAGATTCATCTATCCAAGATGAGGTTGTTTTTGTAAAATTTGTAGAGTCCAACAAGGCAAAAAAGTAATGGCACAAGAGATCTAAATTGGAAACTAGATGCAAACCAATATTAGTTGGAAGATTAATCTCGAGAACATATCTTCAACTCTCTTACTAATTGCAAATAGGCCACACTAAATAAGATTAGGTTTCCAATAAGGTTGCAAGACTATTTCCTTCTGCAAATGAAGCTCTACTGTGTGGCACTTACCTCAAAGGTGTGTGCTGCTCGATGTTGATCACAATACTATTTGCATTTGAAATTAGGTTTGAAGAGAGGTGGAGACGTTTTCTGCAGCTCCATATAAGATTAAATGAAAAAATCTTTGAAGATTAAGTATCTTATTATATACCCAATAAATTTCATGATGATAATTGGTCAAAATTACATCAATTTTTTGTTTAAATTTCATAGAATAATTCACGAGGGTTCACTTGTCTACCAGTTAGTAGTCACATGTAAATATAAATGATTATAGTCAAACCCTTAATGGCATACACAAAAGTGATTTTTAAAAATGCCAAAATGCACTCAAACACCATCGAACCTAACAAAATTCCACTGTTAAACAAGCAATCTTGCAGGTGAAGAGAGGTGGAGACGTTTTATGCAGCTCCATATAAGATTAAATGAAAAAATCTTTGAAGATTAAGTATCTTATTATATACCCAATAAATTTCATGATGATACTTGGTCAAAATTCCGTCAATGTCCTGTTTAAATCACATTACATGTGATTACTTCATAGAATAATGTCAAAAAAGGGCATAATAGTCAAAAAGTTGATGACGTAGACTGAATAATTCACAAGGATTCATTTTTCTACCAGTCGGAAGTCACATGTAAATATAAATGATTACAATCAAACCCTTCATGCCATACACAGAAATGATTTTTAAAGACGCCAAAATGCACTCAAACACTGTCAAACCCAACAAAATTCCACTGTTAAACAAGCAATCTTGCAGGTGAAGAGAGGTGGAGACGTTACTTGCAGCCAAAGGTCGTTGCCATGGTCGCAGAGCCAAAGTCAGTGGCAGGAGAGAGGATGTAGTGACAAACATTTTGGAAACAAACCACAGGAGATGAAGACTTTAGGGCTTAAAGCTGCCCAACAACCTGCGGTTAAGTTAACATGTACACGTGGTTTGATGAAAGCTTAAGGGGTACGTGGTTAACACATATGCATGGTTTGATGAAGGAATATGGGGCATGTGGAGAACATTTTAATGTGATGAGGTTGATGGTAAAGGGACCACCTCCTAACAGAACCATGTGATATTTTGATGGGGCATGCATACAAACGTAACTTGAAATAGGTGAAATGATAATTGATAATAGGCAATTTTTTATTTTTTATTTGGATTTGTAATGAATAGGTATAGGAGAAATAGTGAAGATGTAGGGGACGGAGGTAAAAACCCCCTTTTTGACCACCTTTTGCTTTACGACTTCCACAAGACGTGTTTGAAATACCCAGAAGCCAATTTTTTCTTTTTAAGGTCCTAACTCGGTTACGAAGAAGCCCAATTTTTTTTTTTGAAATTGGACCTATATTGCACTCTGCACGAATGTACGAAGTTAGCCTTGGTGGCTACTGGTACATTTCCCCTAACAAGATTAAGTTGCTTTAAAAAGTGAAGTATTGATGATACTATTTTATCGAATATCCTAAGAATAAAGCTAGAAGTTAGCGAGCATGGCTTAACCAGCACACTCTAAGTGTTGACCGCTTACGTGGCTAGTGTGGGCCCTCTGTTAGGGTTAGAGATGGCAGATATCTAACAATTAAATGTAGATTTAATTAATAAACAGAGAA
Source organism: Sequoia sempervirens (assembly GCA_007258455.2). Lineage (NCBI taxonomy): Eukaryota > Viridiplantae > Streptophyta > Pinopsida > Cupressales > Cupressaceae > Sequoia > Sequoia sempervirens. The sequence continues at coordinate 86,241,396 of VDFB02000007.1, read as the reverse complement.
AGTAAAACACACACAGAATAAATCATAACACAGAGAATTTAACATGGTTCACCCAATCTGGGTTACATCCACCAAACCACAACCATCCAATACTTTTATTATCTAGTGCAAAACCTATTACAATCTTGTGAATAATCACGTTTTTCATCATACTGTAACCCTCATCCCAACCCCTTTTAACAAGCTTTTAGAAGCTTCCAGAATTAGGGTTTTACAAAGTTGGTTTTCTTTCTTTTTCTGAGATTTTTCCTTTTTCGCTGACAACGTGAAAAAAAATTTCTTGGGGGCTACACCCCCGAACCCCTGCTTTTCGGGGGCTGCTGCCCCCGAAACCCCGCTTTTCTGGGGCTACCGCCCCCGAACCCCTGTTCGGGGCCCGACCCGGTCCTGGATGCCGGCGAGGATAGGGGGCTAGGGTGTACAGTATACCATGGGCTATACAGTTTAGCATGATTAGTTGCCACATACCAACAATCTCCCACTTGGAGACTGATCAGGCTCCACACCATCACAACCTCCCACTTAGAGACTGATCTTGGACAACACTGCTGCACTTATAGCTCCCACTAGAAATAAGGACCTTGGACCCTGCTACTTTGTTATACTTGAATTCAACCTTGAAGGCCAACTGAAGCTGAAGAGGAGCTCAGCTTCTCGCTTGGCACCGCCTTCGTAAACATATCCACTGGATTGACATCTATATGTATCTTGTCCAGCTTGACCTATCCATCTTCCAACACCGACCAAATTAAATGATATCTCAATTGTATGTGTTTTGTTTTAGAATGTAAGGTAGAATTATTTGCAAGATGTATAGCACTCTGACTATCTGTAAATAAGTAATTTCCATCTTGTTGTTTTCCCAACTCATCCATGAAAAGTTGCAGCCATATCATCTCCTTTGTTGCCTTTGTTGCAGCAACATACTCTGCCTCTGTGGTGGATAAAGCAACCACCTTTTGCAATCGAGAAATCCAACTCACTGCTGTCCCACCAACTGTAAATACATAACCTGTGGTACTTCACCTGGTATCGATATCCCCTACCAAATTTGAGTCAACATAGCCTTTTAAATCAGTATTAGAGCCCCCATAACATAAAAACTTATTGGATGTACCTCTCAAATACCTAAGAATCCATTTTACTGCATTCCAATGCTCAACTCCAGGATGACTCAAATACCTACTAACAACTCCTATGGCATGTGCAATATCCGGTCTCGTGCATACCATGGTGTACATTAAACTGCCTATAGCTGAAGCATATGGTACCTTGGACATTTTTTCTTCCTCTTGTGTCTTTGGACATATATCTTTAGTCAATTTAACATGATTAGGCAAAGGTGTGCTGACAGCTTTTGCATTCTCCATATGAAATCTCTGCAACACCCTTTCAACATAATTAGCTTGAGATAAAAACAATACGAATAGAAGTCATTTTAACAACAGGAGAAAAAATATCATCAAAATAAATACCCTTTTTCTATGCAAATCCCTTTACAACTAATCTGGCTTTAAATCTTTTCTTACCTCCATCCTCCTCTTTCAGTCTATAAATCCATTTGTTTGGTAAAACCTTTTTACCTACAAGCAACTTGCATAAATCCCAAGTCTGATTTTCCAGCAAGGAGTCCATTTCTTCTTTCATTCCATGCTCCCACTGAACCTTGGTATCCACCTGCATAGCTTCATCATAATATTTTGGTTCACCAACATCAGTTAACAAAATAGTATACAAAGAGGGAGAGAATCTTTCTGGAGGTCTACTTATCCTTGAAGATCGTTTAACAGGAGTTTGTGGTATTTGTTGCTACTGTTGTTGCCCAGCATGAGGAACCACTAAAGCATTATTGTTGGGAATATTATCCAACACTACATAATCATTTTCTTTCTTCTCATGCTACAACAACAGATCTTTTTACAATACTTTTTCATTGAATATGACATCCCTGCTTCTCACAATTTTCTGATTTTCAAAATCCCAAAGCCTATAACCAAATTCATCAATGCCATATCCAACAAATATACATTTCTTTGATTTTGCATCAAGTTTGGTTCTATTTTTAGAATCTATATGTGCAAATGCTTCACAACCGAAGGTTTTGAGAAAAGAATAACTCACCTTCTTACCCTTCCATGCTTCCTCTAGAATACCACAACCCAAAGGATTAGAGGGACCTCTATTGATTAAATAAATAGCAGTGTTTACAGCCTTTGCCCACATTTTTAAAGGCAACTCATCATGCAATCTCATAGTCCGTGCATGCTCCATTATTGTTCTATTCATGCGCTCAGCCACTCCATTTTCTTGTGGAGTCCTTGGAACCATTTTCTTCCTACGAATACCATTAAAGGAACAATAATCTTCAAACTCTTTACTGCAATACTCACCACCATTATCAGATCTGAGACATTTTATCTTTTTACCCGTCTCATTCTCAAGCAAGCTTCTCCATTTTTTAAAAGTTTCAAATACATCAGATTTCTGCCTAAGGAAATAAATCCATACCTTCCTAGTTGCATCATCAATGAATGTAACATAATACAGAGAGCCACCGAGAGAAAATACCTGAGCTGGTCCCCATACATTTGTATGCACAAGCTCCAATTTCTCATCTTTCTTTTGCTTCCCATCCTTGAGAAAACTAACTCTCTTTTGTTTTCCATACACACAACTTTCACAGAAATCCATATTAACACATTTTAGACCTGGTAAAACTTTATTTGAATGAATTAATTTCATACCTTTTGCACTCATATGCCCAAGACTATTATGCCACAGTGCTGATTCAGAGTCCACATCAACTGTATGATCTTTTGCCTGCTGAACTACAACAACTGTTCCTAAAGATTGACTCTTTTCTGTAACAATTAAAGTAGAAGGAATAGTATGTCCTATACAAAGATATAAGGTGCCTACTTTCACACCTTTTACTACTACTAAGGCACCCTTTGTGACCTTCCAATTTTTATCACTAAATGTAACAACACAACCTTCATCATCTAGTTGCCCTGCTGAAATTAAATTTATGTTTAACTTTGGAACATGCCTTACCTCACGTAGTAGCCAATGATTCCCATTCTGCAACTTAATCTTGATTCTTCCCTTTCCAACAATCTAATAGGGTTCATTATCTCCTAAATAAACCAGCCCAAAATCCCCTTGGACATAATCAAGAAAATAACTTCTATGGGGGGTAGCATGAAATGAAGCCCCTGAATCTAATACCCAAGAATCATCAACATTATCAAGGGAAAGAATCAAAGCATCCTCATCAGATTTATTACTTACCACATTTGCCTCTTTGCTTCCTTCCTTGTTGTCTCCATCTTTTTTTTCTGAGACCAGCAATCTTTCTTCAAATGACCCGGCTTACCACAGTACCAGCAATCCCTCTTGTCTCTAGATTGGGACCTTTTGTCCTTTGATTTTCCTCGTGACTTCCCACAATTTCCAGAATTGTTTCCTCTCTCCTTTGTTACTACTTTCTGCATTCAAAACACTACGATGTGGATGTTCCACTGAGCTTTTCCTACGAATTTCCTCGCTCAAAATAACACCAACAACATCATCAAACTTCAATGTATTCGAACTAGAAACAAAATTGCTAACAGCCATTACCAAGCTATTCTAGCTTTTAGGCAAAGAACACAGAATCAAAAGAGCCCTAACTTCTTCATCAAAGTTTACTTTTACAGAAGTTAATTGACTAGTGACCGTATTAAACTCATTCAAATGATCAGTAACTGACCCACCTTCTACCATTTTCATATTAAATAAACGCTTCATAAGAAATACCTTATTTGAAGCAGAAGGCTTTTCATATGACTTCACCAGGGTTTCCATCAACTCTTGAGTTGTCTTTGCTATTGTAATATTGAATGCCACCAATTGTGCCAGGCATAGACGAACACTGCCAAGAGCCTTTCTATCCAAGATCTCCCAGTCCTCATTTGACATTGTTGCGGGTTTCTTGGCTTTCCCTTCCAATGGCCGCCATAAATCCTTCTGATAGAGATAGTCCTCCATCTGCATCCTCCATAACTGATAGTTCTGCCCATTAAACTTCTCAACCTTCTTACCCTCGTCTACCATTGCTCCCAGTCAACCGTGAGACTCCCAGTCAACTGTGAGACCTTCCTATAGCAATAATCAAAACACAACTCGCTCTGATACCACTTGTTAGGGTTAGAGATGGCAGATATCTAACAATTAAATGCAGATTTAATTAATAAACAGAGAAACTAAAACACACATAGAATAAATCATAACATAGAGAATTTAACGTGGTTCACCCAATCTGGGCTACATCCACCAAACCGCAGCCATCCAATACTTTTATTATCCAGTGCAAAACCTATTACAATCTTGCAAATAATCACGTTTTTCATCATACTGTAACCCTCATCCCAACCCCTTTAACAAGCTTTTAGAAGCTTCTAGAATTAGGGTTTTACAAAGTCGGTTTTCTTTCTTTTTCGGAGATTTTTCCTTTTTCCCTGATGATGCGAAAAAAATGGCAAAAAAAAATTTCTCGGGGGCTACGCCCCCGAACCCCAACGAGGACAGGGGGCCGGGGTGTATAGTATACCATGGGCTATACAGTATAGCATGATTAGTCGCCACATACCAACACCCTCTTAACCGGTCCTCCTCTTCGTTTCCGTTTTCGTTTGCACTTGATACCCCTTAGAAGACCACCCACAACGTTTAATGTTTTCCAAATGTTTATCCCACCCAGAAGACCACCCACACATTTAAAGTTTTTCAAATGTTTATCCCGCCCAGAAGACCACCCGCACGTTTAAAATTTTTCAAATGCTTATCTCGCTCATCTACGTTGTAGAAGTTTTGGTAAAGTTTTCTTGCTGCAGTAAACCGTTTCAAAGGACATGGGTGTCTACACGATGCAATCACCATACACAACAAATTGGTTTCATTTTCCAGCCCATACGAATTATTCAGGTATTATAGATTGAAATGCTCTAGTACACATTTATGCAAACTATGGAAGCATAGACAAGGCGTGTGAACTGTTTGACATGATACCCCAAATAAATGAGGTCTCATGGAATGGTACGATCGCAAGATATGCACAAAATGCATTTGTTGAAATGGATTTAGAAAATTTCTATAAAACTTTCACAGATGTAAAGCCAAACCCTGCAATCTTTGCCATCATCCTCCTTGCTTGTGCCAAAAATGGGAGCTATGGAATAGGGTATCGACATCCATCACAGGATAAAGGAAAGAGAAATTTCGTCAGATGATGTAGCTACAACTGTCCTGGTAGACATGTTTGCAAAATGTGGAAGCATAGACAATGCACGTGAACTATTTGACATAATGCCTCCAAGAAATGTGTTCTCCTAGAATGGGCTGATTGCAGGGTATTCACAAAATGGATTTGTTGAAAAGGCCTTACAAACTTTCAAGCACAAAGGATATTGACATCCATCAAAGCACGAAGGATAGAGGAATTTTTTTAGATGAGTTGCAGTCGCTCTAGTAGACATGTATGCAAAATGTGGAAACATAGACAAGGCACACAAATAGTTTGACAACGTGCCTCAAAGAAATTTGGTTTCATGGAATGCCATGATTGTAGGATATGAAAAAAATGGATTTGCTGACAAATAGCAATAAAAGACTTGTTTTAGGATATGAAAATAATTATTCTTTATCATTTAAATAAATATCATAAAGTAGAATTATCCTCATTACTTTGGGCAATGTCTATGTAGCCTATAAAATGGTCATTTGACAGTATTTATTAATTAATTAAAAATAAAGAATACACTATATTTTTATTTTTAATTAATTAATAAACATGGTCAAATGGTCGTTTTGTATGCTACATAGACAATTCCCATTACCTCACTATCCTTGGGTTTCCTCTCAATTCTCCACCTCTCATTGTTGAGTTTGTTATGGCTACACTTGATCCTCTTATGGTGGCCAATATTAATTCCTTAACTCCAACTTCTATTGGGAATGGGCATGCACATGTTGCTTCTAATTTGCTACTAGTTAAGACTCCTAAAGTTTTACCTCTATTTGTTTCCTCTCCAAACAAATGCTATCAAAACTCTAATACTCTGATGATGCTCTGATGTTCATGTGGGCCATTATGCTAGGGAGGAAAATGAAGACTCTTATCATTTGTCTCCAAGTTCTAAGGTTTAGGATGATGTTGTTTCTTAGATTTTGGCTTGAAATAATAAGAATGATCACCTAATTTAGGGGGTGTAAGTTGTAAGGTTATTCAAAATATATTAATTTAAGACATACAATGCTTGGCCAAATAAAATTCAAAGTTCGGAAATGTGTGGGTCACAAGAAAGTCTATATTTGGATTTGTAATGAAGAGAAAATTCTATATGGCATAATATTGTACAAGCATGCAAATGATAAGAATTATAACTTATCAATGTGAATGAGCATTGCACTATAATTAGAGGATGCCATAAGATTGGGGTTGAAAGTGAGGAATAAATGTTATTTCAATTTGTTTATTGATAACATAAGCCTACATCTAGATATACTGATTTATTTGAAAAGATTTTAATTGATGTCACAAATTTCTTATGTTTAGTTTTAAGTGTGTGTTAATGTAAACTTGTAGATATTTTTAGTCTAATGAGAGCTAAGTGTTGGATTTAATATGATTACATGGATGCTAGTGGGAAATATAGCACATTATGGCAACTGAGGCATTAATTAGTATCATTTACATTATATTGAGAAAAAAGAATTATGCTTGGTATTTTTCCCAACTCTAATGGTATAAAATTTTTATAGTATGATTATATTGAACAACACCAAGTAGTTTAAGAAACACATACTTCTTTTAATCAAGATTAATATGTGATTAATTAATTTTTTTTATAAGATTTGACAATGCTAACAATAAGCTTAGCACAAATTGGGGTGATAACTAAAAAGTAAACTCTATGCTATGAAGAATTTTTTGTACTAGTTGGTCATTTGTGGGGATAGACACATAAAGGAATCACTTAAAAGATGGTGATTGAGTTTTTCAATCAACAAAAGAATAGAAATAAAGTGAAAAATAATAATGTTAAAAAGTAAACAAGTATTTTATAGAGGTTTAGTTAGGTTTTGGACATAATGAATCAAAATTTGCAATAAGAATTTACATGTGCTAATACACACTGACACAAAATAAATTGGAAATGATTGGTAGGAGGCCAACACATTTGACTCATACATTCATCTAATATATGTAAGACTGATGATAATCTTAATTCAGCTTAATCCTTCATGGTGCTTTTATACAATATTGATAAGCACATGTAATTGATAATTTTATGTGTCACCTATAACATGTTGAATGCACATGCTATTTGTAGACACCTAAATTTTACCACCTTAAGGTTGTCATAATCGTCCCATTTTAATCACCCTAGTGTCATGTTGTCAACTAATTCAATCATTCCAACTAATCAATTAATTATATATCATTTGTTAATCAACTAATTTTGTCATTAAATTATTCTCATCACCTCACCTTGCCACCAATTTATCAACTTCATCATATTTCACCTTATTGGTTAATTATATTAATTAATTAATCACATTCCCATTTATCACCCCATGTATAACTAATTGATTAATCATTATTAATTAATTAATTAGGTCCTATTTAATCTATGCACATATATACAATTAAAATAAATAAATAATAATTATTCTCACTCACATTTCACTCATCAATCAAAGTCAATTAGGTGATGAGTTAATCTCATGTTTTAGTCATATCAATTTAGTTACCTCCACTTTTCAATAATCAATCAAATTAGTTAACTATTAGTTTATCAAGTTAACTCTCAATCAAATAATTTGACTAAATAATCAAATTAGTTGACTAATAGGTCAAATTGGTTTATTAATAATCAAGTTAGATAATTTTTTATTCATGTTAGTTGACTAATCGATCAATTGAGTTAATTTGTTGATCAATCTACTTAAATCTAAATCAAATCTCTAGTCCTCTAGATTGATTAAATAAATCTTGGATATTCATATTTTCACCTAATTTTTTTATAAATCCATTGTTTCTTTTAGGAATTTAGGGATCTCTTTGAAAAACCTTTAATCCATTTCTAAATATTTGAATGACATCTTCATCATGCTATTGAAGAGCTTGCACAATAGTTGAGCATCTAAAAATCCATAAAAAGAGTGTGAGCAAATTGAATTCAGGCTCCATATGAAGTTTGCATGTGTTTAGAATATGAATTTGATGTTGCTATTTTTAAATTTTAGTTTTATTCTAAATGCATTGCATGCATTTTAGCATGCCTAATGGGACCATACCCATTCATCTAGATTCTATAATTTTTATTTATTTTTACATATTGTGTTAAAATTAGAAAAAAAAAAAGAACTATTATTTTTAATTTTCTCGTAATGGTCATCCTATTATTCTTTTTCTTAATTTTTAATGTCTCCATTTGAGATTCCATCCTTACATTTAATTTTTTATTTATTATGATATCTAATAATTTCAATGTCATTTGACTCATTATTGAAACTTGACACCTATTAGAGTGAAATCGTCAACTTATTTGCTATTGTAGTTGAGTAGATCCACATCCCCTTCTAGAATAATTAGTTATATTTTTTTACAATCCATTGATAGATTGAGTACTTGTAGTATGTGTGAAGAGATTTTAGAACTTATGCTCCATCTATGAGAAGTGATCCAAATTAGCAATGAAAGAAGACTGCAGATAAGAAAGCACAAGAAAACTAGTAAAGGACAATCATTTAGAATTGATTTATAATTGTTGCACTTGTGAGGAGCATTACATGAGTTGATAGGGGGAACTAAAGCTACCATATATGATTTCTAGGCTACACTTTCTATGGAGACAAATCATGGGTATAATTTTTACCTTTATAATAGATCCCATGGTCAACAATAGTCAATCTTCTATTAAAGGAGACCAACTTTAGTTATCTTACAAATTATCATTTTGCTCAACATTTGAGAGGATTAATTTATGTTTGTCGAAAATACAAAGGTTTTGGGTGTGAGTAGGGTGGGTGGTGTATTTGTATTATTAGTTGCATAGTGGAATTATGTTGCCATTATTTTATCCACTTTCCTCTACATCTATGGTTGACAATTTCTAGCAAGTCCTTCAAGTGGAAAAATTGAGATTTCAAAAGATGGTAGTCTCAAGATTGTGTTTTCTTTGGAATAGACTACGTGCTAAGAGTGTTTTTTATGCCAATAGTGAGCAACCCCACATATACACGTTTTCATTATTTACATAATTCACATTTTCTCATCATGCAAATAATAGTGGGACACAACTCATATTTATCTATTTATAATCAAAATTTGAACACAATCTTTATTACTATTTTTTAATTGGACTTCCCCTCCACATCATTGTTCACTGAATACTACACTAGTTTAAGCCTACCAATGAGTAAAGGGCATATCAATTCTCTATCTGAATCTCCACATCCATCACTATTAGGAAATTTGAGAATTCTAGCATGAAAAAATTCTTAATATCCTCTTCTATAGGCTTGTAGCTAGAATGATTTCTTCTAGAAGTGAAGTTTTTGAAGTTTACGTAAGTGTAGTGTAATACTATTGTTTCTTCTAGTTTGATCTCATTAGGTATTTTCATGAAAGCATGCCAACCATGTGCACCATTAGTACAAAGGTGGTCTTGGAATTGTACAAATACCTTTCCACTACCATATATTAAAAATTAATTTAGATTGTCATTCTTACTAGGCACACTAAAGATTTTTTATTGATTAGCCAACATCTCAAAATGAGTGATCTTGTGTCCCATAAATTAACATGTCAAGAAATGTTAGCACCAACCATAATTGCTACATCATTTTCCCTTGGTAAAGTCTTCTAATCTCCAACCTTTAGACCCTCTACTAGCTTTATTATATATTTCTCCACATTTTGCATTCTTTGAATATTGGCCATATCTAACTACAACTCTACAACATTCAATTATCATTTGGAATTTTCTACTTGTCCTACTTTGAGATCTTTGCATGATTTATTGGAGATTTATTTATTATTACTAATCCTTTTTGGTTGTAGAAGACATCATGCATTAAAAGCTTCAACTTCATAAAATTATATCTTGTTTACTTGTACCTGTTTGCATGATTGAACCATGTGTCCTCTTGTATTGCATTGTAAGACAATCTTGAGAATAAAAAATAGTTTATTTTACTTGCACAACCTAAATATTAAATGCTTATACAATTTCATGAGCTTGGGAATAAAAAATACTCATCTCTTCCTCTTTTTAATATTTAGTTACCTTGGATTAGATTCCATCACCAAGTGTTAAAATGTGAATCCATGTGTTGTAGTGGGGTAAATAAAATTAGGGATTAAAATGAAAGAATCTCTTTACATAGTTGATTTATCATTTTTGGCACAATTATGTTCAAGAGAACAAAGTGAAGCAAGGATAGATTTTAACCTAATGGCATGCCTTAGATAGACATCCTAATTTCATGGACTTGTTCCTCATATAACTTTAGCTATATAGAGGATTTAGTTGAACCCATACAACCCTAGCTTAGTTGATAAACTAGTAAGTGTTAGCTCTAGGAAGTTACCACATGCATTTGGAAATAGAATAGTGGGCTATGGATACATTCCTAATATTCCATAGTTAGCACTCTAAGATATTGGGTTAACACTATTTATGACTAAGTTTAGGGAGCATTGGTGGGCTCACAAGCCAAACACTCAACACTCAACTTGCATAGAAAGCATAAAAGAAGTGTAAAAAATAGAAAATAACCTTGACAAGTACTTTCATCAAACACTAGATAGTGAGTTATCTCCTCCTCGCCAACTCTAAGATTATAAAGGAAGTGTAGAAAAACATTCCACACATGGTTAATAGTCTACTAAGAAAGAATAAAGATATGTCACAAAACTAGGTGGAATAGTCAACACCATTTGAGAACAATCATGTTGTCAAAAATAAATGACATCCTAGGACTATTACAACAACAATAAGGTAGTATTAATCTAAGAAATAACCCAACATAATATAGGTTAGTTACTTAGCCTAGGAATTTACCATCCAAAATAATTCTTCACTTGCAATAACACTATCAAACATAGGCACAAGATGTTATACAATGACTAATGGATTATAATCTTGCTTAGGCTATCCTATTAACATCATGGGGGAATATCACACCTTTAGAATATTTGTATGGTATCCATAGAGCCATTATTGACTCTAAGAATTTTCAAGAGGAGCTAGAGACAACAAAGAATACTATAATTAAGTGGATTTTATCATGGAAAGACATAAAATATAGTCATGCATCAGTTCTATAGGTTTTATGCCTCTTATCAACATGAGAACTTTACAATTATTTCATAGTAGCTAGTAGGAGTACCAAAGTTTCCATAAGATAACATTCAAACTAGGTTACTATCATAATTAGGCTAGATGCTCACTTAATTTCCTATGTAATATCATTGTGTCATCATAGAGAACAACAATGGGATACTCTTGGGAAATCACTAATGCCATAAACATTTAGGATAGTCATGGTTATTAAGGCTAATATAAATCTTACAAGATGGTCATGTGCCTAGATAATCTTATTAAGGTTATCATAATCAACAACAATAATGATAATAGGTTCTATGTAGGATTTCATTCAGTGATAAATTATGAAGGTTTCCACCTTGTTGTTAGGAATCAATTAAAAGTCAAGAATGAAAACTAAGAGAACTATCTCATCAATGGTAAGACTGACATAAATGCTAATATGAAGACTAAGACCATTTCGTTTATCAATCACCTTACCATTTGACCTCACACCACTTGCCCATATCTGCATAGATTTTTGGGAGAACATAAGTTGCAACATTTTTAGAATCCAAATAAAAAAGTGGTGTCACTCTAAATACTACTAACCTATATCCATATGTGATTTGTAGGTAATTAGAAAACACATCCACAGAGCTACCACAAGTATAAATGACATCTTAATAACAAAGTTTAGGGTGTCATCAAGATACTCAAAACATACAAGAAGCTCAACCATACACACAATGATCAATTGTAAGTGTGATGCAATAAGGGTTTAGTGTGATTGAAGTGTGCACAACCCTGATCCACTAAACTTGAATGGCTACATAAGCAAAAGCTTATGATGTTTAAGATAAGTTTTAAAGTGCTTCACTAATTCTAACATTTTGAGAGCATCCTTGCAAAATCCATTTTGTGCATGTCCTGAAAGCATCTCATTCTATGAGACCACATTTCTGTCCTGAAAGCATCTCATTCTATGAGACCACATTTCTTCAAGACATTTTGTTAAACAATTCACTTCCACATTTTCCGTACATGTCTAATAGAGCATTTCCAACTATAATATTTGACAAATATCCCCATTCCATTATGGTTTGATGGATGTCCATACCGTGCCCCCAAGTTACAATTTTGGCACAGGTGGGGAGAATATTGGCTTTACAACAACCAATTTCATTGTCTTAGAAAGTTTATAATTTTTTTGCCAACAAATCCATTTTTTCATATCCTGCAATCATGGCATTCCATGAAACCGAATTTCTTTGAGGCACACTGTCAAACAGTTCGTGTGCCTTGTCTATGTTTCCACACTTTGCATACATGTCTACCAGAGCGGCTGCAACTCATCTGACAAAATTCCTCTATCCTTTATGCTTTGATGGATGTCAATACCCTGTTACAAAGCTCGCGTTCGGCACAGGCTGGGAGGATGGTGGCAAAGGTTGTAAAGTCTGGCTTTACACCTGCCAATTACATTTGCTTGAAAGTTTCTACGGCCTTTTCAACAAATCCATTTTGTGAATACCTGCAATCAGCGTATTCCAGGAGAACACATTTCTTGGAGGCATTCTGTCAAACAGTTCGCGTGCCTTGTCTATGCTTCCACATTTTGCATACATGTCTACCAGGGCAGTTGAAGCTACATCATTTGACATGATTTCTCTTTCCTTTATCCTGTGATGGATGTCGATACCCTGTTCCATAGCTCCCATTTTGGCACAGGCAGGGAGGATGCTGGCAAAGATTGCAGGGTTTAGCTTTACATCTGCTAATATTTGATAGAGAACTTCTAAATCAATTTCAACAAATGCATTTTGTGCACATCTTGCGATCATACCATTCCAAGAGACCACATTTCTTTGAGGCATCCTGTCAAACAGTTCGCATGCCTTGTCTATGCTTCCACATTTTGCATAAATGTGTACCAGAGCATTTCAAACTATAATATCTAAGTAATTCCTATGCGCTGGCAAATGAAACCAGTTTGTTGAGTATGGTGAAATGGTGACTGCATCGTGTGGACACCCATGTCTGCTACTGCAGCAAGAAAACATCACCAAAACTTATACAGCGCAGATGGGCAGGATAAACATTTGAAAAACATTAAACGCACTGCAGGTTTTCTGGGCGGGATCAAGTGCGAACGGAAACGGCAAATGGAGAGGAGGATCGGTTAAGAGGGCCCACACCAGCCACCTAAGCGGTCAACGCTTAGAGTGTGCTGGTTAAGCCCAGCCGAAGTGAGCATAAATGTCAAAGATGCATGCTCCCATAATTTGCCAAGAAAGGAGATATAGAATTCTATTGTGTAACAGAAGAAATGTATTTTCCAGCCAAAACAACAGCAGATTAATAAACAAGTTAAAGGCAAAGGAACACATAACACCTTAGAATTTGGATAAATTAAATAATCCCTAATGAGATCCCGTTCATATGATAAAAGCAAATCGGTATCCAAAGCTGAAGAAACACTAGGCGGTTACACTGAAATAGTTATATAAATTACTTATTTATGCAACTACCAGATTTATAAAGAAATATTAGAAATGAACAACCAAGAAAGTATAAGGGAAGAGACTAAATCAAAATTTATTAAAGAAAAACATATTTGATATTTTCCCAATATAGACATCTCTAATAAATGTTTATTAATCACCTACATTTTAACTATTCCGAACAAAGTTTATGCAAGCATTCAAATAACTATTCTTACACGTAATGATATTGCAAAATACTAAATTAAGGAGATGCAAGAACTAGTTTCTTAATCACATATATTCGATGAAGAACAAACATATCAATTATAATGGTCAAGACGCCCATTCAGATCTCAACTAAATAAAGACGTCTCAAAAGGGATTGATAGATCGATAACATACGAGACATAAAACCGTCTAACACTATTCAAGAAGACGTTGTGCTAAGACTATGAAAGACTTTCTTGAAAAAGGCAAAGGCAACACATCACAAAGATCGAGCAGCCTAGAAGATAGTTACAAAGGCAATGCTAAGACCACGGCTTCCAATAGTGAACAATTATATCATGGATACGCTTAAATGAATGTAAGATGTGGACAAGTGAATAATTAAGTTGCGAAGCTCATATTACTTCATAGTAAATTGTTACATATCAATTAGATAAAATTTCTATTTAAGAAGGAATGTGAAACAGATTATCTATAAGATCTTCAAGATTTATCTATTCGGAGAACAAAACCAAAAAGAAAGAGTTAGTTATCAAACGATTACCGGCAAGAAAAAGAATCTGAAACGACTCAAGGGAAATAGATAATGCAGTGACAAAATTTAATGCCTAATCAGATAATGAAGAAGAAAGCATAATCTATTATCATTGATAAATCGATTTCACTTCAGATTCATTGCACCTCAAAGAAGGAAATAAAATCAACCAATCGAATTAAGGAAAGAAGGTGAATTTTCCCACAATGGGAGGGAAACCTAAAATAACTTACCCAATCCACTCTAACACAAGACATTAAGGGAATCACTAGAATTTACATATGAATAACCATGGTTAAACAAAGTAGGCAATGGAGACTATCATATTATTTCTGGTTCTAGGAAAATTCACCAACAACAATTCACTGATGGAAAATTCACCGCTAGCAATTCACCACCATGACAAATTCATCGCCAAATATTCACTGATGGAAAATTTTCACTGATGGAAAATTCATTCACCATATTAACCGCTATTAATATTTTTTAATATATATTTCCAAAACTTTGATTTTTTTTGAAAAAGAATAATTTGATTTATGATAATAAAAATGAATAAAAAATTAATTGCATTAACATTAGAGAATTTGATTTATGATAATAAAAATAAAAATAAAAATATTTTTCAATATATTTTATTTTATCAGACATCTATAATCAATTATACATATGAGAACTATATAATCTAATATAAAAATAAATCATCTCAATAAATAAACACGTAAAAAATAATGGATATCTCAATAAATCAATAATTACTATTGAGATGAATATAAATTACTATGGACAATAAACACCAATAATTACAAAATATTAATGGTGGTTAATTTTCCTCCTGATGAATTGCTAGCGGTGAATTTTATTGGTGAATTTTTCATCCGTAAATTACTGATGATGGATTTATAAGATGCCATTATTTCTATGAGTGGATCACCATATATATAGTTCTCCAAGAGAATTCCATGAAATGAATGAAATGAAATATCATGAGATAGAAACCTAACTTACTGCAAATGAAAATGCATACCTACTAGATATAAAAATATAAACTCGAAAACCGAATGATAAAATTAATCTGGGACCACCATGTATAAATAAGCAGTATGAGTAACATAAATGAATCAACTGTATTGCAAGGGTGTTGACACAGGGAATGTTTATGCTACAAATGGGGTAGCTAATGCGTTAGCCGAAATGGGTTAATTTGATATTGCAAAGGAAATTTTCACATAGGTACAAGAACTGATGCATCTTAGTCCAGATGTTGAACAGTTCTAACGTAGCTCGGCAACTAAAGCAATGAGATAGATGTCCAACGAAAAATCATCGATTAACTTTAAACATGAGACATTCGAGTACACCGCCAAGGAATGACATGCCATAAATTTTAAAAGCAAAAGGAAGAGAGATATCACGACCTTTCAGCCTCAATCTTGCACAACCGCATAAGGGAATACGTCAGTAAAGAATATTTAAACCAACTCTGCATATTTTTTAAGAGTACAAGGCATATTATATGAGGATAAGGGTGCACTCACACTCAGACACCTAGACAGAGTAAAAAATTATAGGGGAGAGGGGCTTATAATGGAGCACTCTAATTTTGCATTTCTCAAAATTCTATGTGGAATTCAAATCACTCCTAATTCTTTACAATAATTTATTTGGCAACTCATGTGCTTCTATATTTCGTTTTAGGGTCACATCATCAAATATGATGCCACATCAGTATGTTTTTTGTTGAGGTATCCAAAAAGGCCCAAAAAAAAGTGAGCCTTATAGTGGTGCACTAAGTTATGTTTTATTGGTGCGCTGATGTGGCACCACATGATTTGTCACTTTGCGTACTTTATGGATAAAAAGTATTTTGCAATTGAATATTAAAGTGCTCCACTATGGAGCCCACGGAGGACTACTTCTATCCCCACTATTGGACCCTATTCCATTATGGGCCCCTCTCCCCTAGTAGATATAAGTTTTGAGCAAAATGAGAATAAAGACTAATGTAGAACCATGTACAATCGAGGACTGAGAAGACATCAAGGGAACAAATATGCAAGTGGGGAAGCAAGAAACCGATCAAAACTGCTGAGGGAACACAAAATGAAACCTAGGAAACTGTGGAGGGTCAAAGAAAATCGAGGCATTTATATTCATCATTGGTTAAGACGTTTTATAATAATAAATTGTAATTTGTACCAATCTTTCAATGGAAGAGAACTACTGTGATATAATCCTAACATACTTGCAGATATCAGGTGACAACCTTATGATATAAAGACATGAGATTGATCATTTGGTAAGAGAACAACTGAAATTCCGTTCTACAAGTTATATGGAATTCTTCAACTATTTTTCCCTATGTACAAAATGCAAAATTGGCAAGAACATTGTTATATTAGAATTCAATTGAATATATAATACTTGTTTTTAAATCATCTGATAGATAGGACGATCTAGCATTTAATGAGTTAGTACACTTGAGACAGTAGATACCATAATATTTCCCAAGATTCATAATTCGGCTAGGGGCATATAGATGCATTAAATTCTTTGATTTATACAAATATATTTAAAACTTATGATTACAATAGATTATGGTCATACTAATTTTTCTTTTTTTTTCTCAAGATTAGAAAGTTTCTTAAAAAATTTACCACGACATAAAATCAGGAAACTATTTAGGATGTGAATAGAAACTTGCAGAAGCTTACCAAATACGTGGGAGTAACCATTAGGAAATATATTAACCAGAACTTACACAGGATGATGATTTGCATAAAATGATAGTTGGAAATGTTCACGGAAAATAAAAATCTTTGCAATTGAAAAGGGTAAAAGGATAGATTATAGATAAAAAGAAAACAACACAAATTTATGTGGAAAACTCCAACTGGGGAAAAAACCACTGGAGAAAGATCCACTTCTTTTTATTAATCATCTTAAAAAACACCTCCCCCCTTACATCCAATACATGGGCTTTTAAAGCCATGGCTTTCTCGTGAAATAACCATTCCAACTTCCTCTTGGGAATAACTTCCCAAAATTGACTATAAATTGTATTATTAAAACTAACCTAATAACCTATCTATTAAATGTAAACTTTAATTCCATCACACCGAACTTTTCACCCCAGGTAACAATTTCGTCATTCAGTGGCAATCAAAATTACCTGCAAAACTTTATTTGAGACATTAATACATTCAAGAAAGGTAATAACATTATTAAATAGGGTAAATTAGATAAATGTAGAAAGATAGAAATTGGTGACAAATAAATTAATAATTTCTTTTATCAAAAATATATACCATGGCTTATTAATTTACAATGTTTACACCTACCATTACTTTTTGTAGAGTTTAATCTGGGAATCATATTATTTAATTTTCGAGAGGGGCACTACGTTCTCCCCCGCTAGTTTCAAGCTTCCTCTTGGAAGCTTCCAATAGGATCCAAACTATATGCCATACTGCTGATTAACCATTATTTGAGAAAGAAAAGGAGAAATAAAGTGTAGAACTCAACATGTGTGAAAGGATAAAACTACTCATAAAAATAAAATTACACCCCAATCATAAACAATAGCATTTGGATTTTGTTTCCAAAACTTAAGGAATCTGGACTGAAGAGTCCACGCCCACATCGGGAGCAAACACCCCAACTACTAAATTAGAAACTTGAAACAAAATTAGACATTAACAATTACCCACTCACAATGAATTCGTTCAACGAATTCTGGTATAGGGGGAGAAGGGGGGCTCTCTTCCCTCTTGGGGATAGATACATAATCAATTTCATATATAACTTCATTATCAACACACAATCACCACACCCAACTACCACCATCCACCCAAAACCTCCCCATGCCACCATTACCATCCATCCAAAACCTCCACACACCACCACTACCATCATCCAACAACCTTCGTACACCCCAACTACTATCCATCCAACAACCTCCATTCATTACAATAACTAATGGCCATGGTTTTCCAACATCATTCACAATTTCATATTTTCATATTTGATCAACCATCCCCAAGAGAGGTTCGCACCCTCCTCAACCCCACACAAAGGAGGCTCTCGGCCTGCAGGTGAGATCCACTCCTTATGCACAAGAAAATTACAAGAATGAACCAAAACACACATAAAAGAATCATGTAATCTCATCACGCATAAATTAAACACGAGGGTATAAACAAGTAGATCATCCTAGATGTCTACCACACCCTTATCCCAAGTTGGATACCTAGTATCTCAAACTTGAGTCACAACATATCATTCACTGGTTTCCCACAACACATCTTATAATGCACTTTCTTAATTTAAAAACAATACTTAGTCACTTGACACACATAGAGACCACTTAACACTACCCAAGCATGAACAATTACCAACACCTTACACATTGGATTTTCAAAAAGAAATTTCACATAATTTTCAATCCTCAACGTGACTTTCAAAACAAACATTAAAACAATAATTGTTTTCATCATAGATCAAAACACAATATCCCACTAAGGTTTCACATATGTTTCAACTCAAAGTTCCATTATTATGTTCTAATGAAAGTAAATATCATCCTATAAATCAGTTAATACAATAAATTCAAAATTCACAAATAATTTAAATGAATACCACTTTTACCCTTGCTTCAAACTTGTTTTTAGAGGTGAAATTCTCCATTACTAACTTAAATTACCTAAATCCATGCTCTTATCAAATTTCCTTCTACTCATTAAATCCAAAAATAGATGCTCATACCTGATTTCAGAAAGATTATTCAAAGTTATTCAAATGATCTTAATAATTTGTGACAATGGTATCGTATACTGCAAGAATTTGATATTGTTAGCATCTAACATCTGTTTAGTATTAAATTTTTTATAGTACCAGATCTATTTGATTAACATGTTCTAGAAGAAACTATACTAAGATCTTGCTTAATTCTATCACTAGTTCCATATCATCTATTTGAATGTCAATACTACTTTTGTACGTAGCTAATCATCTATCAAAGAAATATTTATTGTAGGAGAAGAATATTTAATTTCTTTATCCCTATCATTATTTGGAGCACAAACTATGATTGAATAAATTATATAGAAAATGTGCACAGTTCATTTAAAATCAATTAGTTGTGTCACATAATTAAGGAAATCGAAATAAATAACACTTTAGTCCTATAGTTACATCAAACTACATAACTTATAACCATCAATAATTCAACAAGATCCCATCAAATTTTTAATGCATTCAAAACCAAATAAATTTAAATCAACAAGTTTACATACCTATTCATATTTTGCTTACCAGTTTTAGGATTCACTTATCTTGTGTGATGTCAAAGTTGCAACATCTTCACTGTTGGATGTTGTGGTTGTGTTGATGATATGTGGTTGTCATTGATGTCAACACTATTAGCATAAATGTATTTGAAGTTGTATATGTCGAGGATATTGAGAAAATTGTAAAGAAATAAGTTGCAGGTTGTCAGTGGTAAAGTGAAGTTCAGTCTATTGGTATGTTATGTACGTTGATGATCAAAGGTTGTGGACTAAAGGGTTTGTTGCTGAGTGTATCTAGTTTATCCACGTCGAGTTTCAAAGATCCACATGAAGATTTGATAGAGTTATGAAGATTTCCATTCAAACAATTTTTTTGTTTCTTTAGTCGGTGTTCCTGGTTGAGGGTGATACTATTTCAGTTAGTTCAGTTGTTGTGGATGCTTCTCTGGTGATTCATGTTGCTTGCGGATCTTTCTAGATCATGTCTACATTGATCGTTGTGATCGTGGTTGGAAATTTTCTCTTGCGTGTTCATGTTTTTCTTGTCCTTGGCCAACATGGTGTTGAAGCGTGTTGTGGATCTTATGTATCTACTTTATCCATGTCGAGTTTCAGAGATTCGCATGAAGATTTCCATTCAAAAAAAAATTGTGTTTCTTCAGTTGGTGTTCCTCATTGACGATGATACTATTTCAGTTAGTTCAGTTGTTGTGGATGCTTCTCTGGTGATTCATGTTGCTTGTGGATTTTTCTAGATTGTGCTCTATCTTTGTTGCACATCCGCATTGATCGTTGTGATCGTGGTTGGTGATTTTCTCTTGCGTCTTCATGTTTTTCTTGTCCTTGGCCGACATGGTGTTGAAGCGTGTTTTGGATATTCGAGGAGTAATTAATTGAAGTGTTTTCATGTTGGAGATATTGTTTTGGGTCCTCACTAAGTTGTGGTCGACTTTGGTTGATTCACATTGATAATCTTTAATGATTTGGGCTGATAGTTTATATTCATTTTATTATTTCTTTGTGGCCAACTTGTAGTAATGAAATATCATGTTGTGGATATTTAAGAGCAATTGTTTATTCGAATTGAAGTGCATGAATGTATGCTAGTGGATGTCGAGTGTGTGTGTATGTGCGAATATCATTCGAAGGTAGAGCAGAGTGTGAAGAAGAGTGAAGAAGTGTTCATGTGCTTAATTGGAACTGTAATTAGGCATTAGCAGATGCTATTTTCTCAATTCAAAATTTGGATGGCTCTAATCTGAATCTCTTTGTAAGACAATGTGTCTTCCTTTGTAATTGAGTAGTGAGCTCTAGGCAGTGTGCCTGAATGCATGTGCATTCCCCATATTTCATTTTCATTATACTTCTAACATGGTATAATCTTGTGGACTGACCTCCACTGTGGTTTTTCCCCTAATAGGGTAACTTCCACATAAAAATCTTGGTGTTATGTGTGTTTCTGATGTGTTGTTGATTCATGCTTTCATGGTTAATTATCAGATCTGAGAATAAGGTTAATAAGTTGAATAAGTTTTGAATTTCTATGACAATTGATTCACCCCCCCTCTTTGTTGTCTGCCCTTGTATTGCCAACAATTGGTATCAGAGCAGGTCCCTTGGAAGAAGTTTAATAGCTTAAGGTGATCTAGGATGGAAAGTTACAAGAAGGATAGTCCAAGATTTGATGGAACAAATTATTCTTTGTGGAAGATTTGAATGGAGTGCCATCTGAGATGCATTGGTGAACCCTACTGTTTCCTTACAAGTAATATGTATATTATTCCACAAAATGTTCCTACTACTTTTGCTGAGATTAGAGATGTTGAGTATAACATCCAAGCTTAGGAAGCTTTGTTGAGTGCTTTGACTGATTCTAAGATGAAAAATGTTATGGATCTGAAGACTACTTATGAGATCTGGAAAAAGTTGCAAACCTTGTATGAAGGTGATGCTAATGTGAAGATTGCTAAGTTGCAGAGATTGAAAGGGAAATATGAAAGGTTGAGAATGGGTGATGATAAGAAAATTAATACTTTCATGCACACAGTGAATGAACTTGTGTGTGGTATTAGATGTGCTGGTGGAAAGATAGATGAATTTGAGATTGTTGCTAAAGTGCGTAGATCCCTGCTTGATTCTTACAAAGTCAAAGCTAGTGCTATTCAAGAGCTCCAGACTGTAAAAAAACATAACCAAAGATACATTGGTTGGTAAACTGACTCCTTTTGAGTTGAGAGAATTTGGTGATGCCCTTCCTAAGGTTGAATCTGTATTTAAGGCAACTACTTCCAGGAGATAGACAAAGATATGATCTGGGTGAGTTCATCTAGAAATACATTCAAGTATGAGGATGAAATCAGATAGATTGAAGAAGAAGAAAGAGAGCTAGAAGTGTTAGAAGCACTGATTGTCAAAAGAGTACTGAGAGGAAAAGGTAAGTATGAAGGAAAATTGCCTCTTAAATGCTTTTCTTGCAATAAGATGGGTCATTTTGCATCAAGGTGTCCAGAAAGGGTTGCTAAACCAAGACATAACAAGCCTAGATTTTAGAAGAAGTGTTACTATGTTGCTGATGAAGGCATGACATATGATGAATCTAATAAAGGAAATAGAAGTGATGATGAATGGGTATTTATTGCTATCAAGGAAAATAGTCCTGTATCTACTGAATCTGTTGGTTGTACATACTAATGTGGAAAAATCCCTAGCTGCTCGAGTTGAAGGAAAAGATGAATGGGTGATTGGTAGTGGATGCTCACATCATATGACAGGAGACAAAAGTAAGTTTGTAAGCTTGGAAAAGTATGATGGTGGCATTGTGAGATTTGGTGATAATACAACTAGTGTGATCTGTGGAAGAGGTTGCATTTCTCTTGATGGTAAGCATAATAATGATGATGTTTTGTATGTAGAAGGTGTGAAGCATAATCTTTTGAGTGTTGGTCAAATGGTGGATAAGGGATACAATCTTCAGTTCAAGGATGGAAAGTGTAGAATATTGAGTTCCAAAAATTAAATTGCATCAGGTACAAAGACAAAAGGCAATATTTTTCACTTGAGTGCTGCTAGTAAAAGTTGTTTGATTACTCAAGTTGATGAAAGTTGGTTATGGCATAGGAGGTTGTGTCATGTTAACTTTGATAATATTGTCAAGATAAGTTCCACTAAGGTTGTGAGAGATCTACCTAAGTTGGTGAAACCTACTAATGCAATATGCAAGGAATTTCAATTGGGAAAGCAAACCAGAATTTCATTTTGGAGTAAAAAGCATTGTTCAAATGAATTGTTAGAGCTTGTGCATACTAATCTATGTGGTCCCTCTAAGGTTAGAAGTTTACAAGGTTACAAGTATTTCATGTTACTCATTGATGATTATTCTAGAATGGTATGGGTTACTTTCTTAAGGGAGAAATTTGAAGCACTAGAAAAGTTCAAGATCTTTAAAGCTATGGTTGAGATAGAGATAGGTTTGAAGATTAAATGTCTGAGATCAGATAGAGGTGGTGAATTCACTTCTGGTGAATTTAATTCTTTTTGTGAAGAGCATGGAATAAAGAGACGATTATCTACACCGCAAAACCCTTAGCAAAATGGAGACTTTGTGGAAAGGAAGAACAAAATAGTTGAAGATGTTGCTAGAACTATGACACTGGAAGGAAATGTTCCTCATATCTATTGGAGAGAAGCTGTGAGTACTGTTGTGTACACACTTAACTAGGTACAAATCAAAGGTGATACTAGTAAGACCCCTTTTGAGCTATGGACTGGTAAAAAGCCCACTGTTAAATACTTCAAGATATTTGGAAGCAGATGTTATATTAAGAGAGATGAAGACATAGGAAAGTTTGATGCTAGGAGTTATGAAGGTATCTTTTTGGGTTATTCTACTAAAAGAAAGGCCTACCAATGCTACAATAAAAGATTAAAGAAAATGGTTGAAAGTGAAAATGTTAAGGTTGATGAAGACTTAGGTGCACCATCCAAAATTTGTGGATATGACTTTGATGATTAGGATGACAGTACAAATGAAGGAAAGCAAGTTCAAACTACAAATCAAGTGCAAATCAATCTGGTAAATTAGGAGAATGAAGAAGGAGAAACTGGTGAAAGAGAAAATGAGGGATCAGAAGAGCTTGAAGTTGAAGAAAATTCTAAGAAGACTATGAGGTATGTAAGATTGAATCATTCAGAAGATCAAATTATTGGTGATAAGAATAAAGGTGTCCAAATTAGGAGAAAGATTGTAGAAGATTATTTCTTGATTTCAAAAATTGATCCTACTAGTGTGAATGAAGCATGTAAAGATGAGAATTGGATTGAAGCAATGAAAGAAGAGTTAAAACAGATTGAAAAGAATGATACATGGATTCTTGTTCCCAAACCTAAGGATAAGAATGTAATTGGAACTAAATGGGTCTTTAGAAACAAACTAAATGAGTAAGGTGAAGTGGTTAGAAACAAAGCAAGACTGGTATGTAAAGGATATTCGCAGATGGAAGGAATTGATTTTGAAGAGACCTTTGCCCCTATTGCTAGAATTGAAGCTGTAAGATTATTTGTTGCCTATGCTACTCATAAGAACTACAAAGTTTATTAGATATTCAATTGTCACTATAGTGGGGGTACTAGTTATGACATTCATCATATTCCCTAGATGTGGGGGATGAATTGATACTTATGATGTGAGATTTAGGATGTTATGAGGGTGAAAAACTTGGAGCTATGTAGATGATCTACAAGATCAAGTCCATGAACAGGACTAAGGATAAATTTGGATCCTATCATAGGAATCTAAAGAGGATAAGGAGGAACCTAGATCACTAAATCATTCCTAAATTTGGGTAGATACAAATAGTTTTCAAGAGGATCTTGAGGATTTTATGATCTAACTTTACCTATATATAGTGTCATGTCGAACCTAGGTGGAGGCTTAGTAACCTATATGAGTAGTTTAGCAAGGATGGCCTCAAAAATTTCATTGATAAGGTGATCAATCATGTGCACATTGGTGGGTTACTATAATGATCCTCAAGGCTAGTAGTGAGTTCAAGTTATGAAACCATTTCCTCCCCGATATGCACAAAGTCATGGGGATAATATGGATTTGGAAGTCCCCCTTACATGGTGGTTGATTGTGGTTTTCTACTACTAGGCACATGAACGAAATAAGGTGATTGGTGAAACTATTTTTGTTGTTCCATGAGCTTCTTAAGTTTCAATCATGTGGTGATGGGCATGAAATATTTGGGGATTATTATATTAGAATATGATGATTATTTTAATCAATAATTATTTGAATGATTGATTGTATGAACAATTTAGAACTCCAATCCAATTTGAGAACTAGAGTGGGTGATGATTGGTTGATTGATACTTCAGATATGTTACATTCTCAAGCACATAGGATGATGATGATAAGATTCTACTTGAGAAAGGAAAATTTATCAAGGACAAATGATTTTGACATGAACTAACCTCTTGCTCAAGGTGAGTTAATTTTGGTGAGGAAGATTAATTAAGATAGTCTATGTTCCTAATAAAGTGTGATGATGATGATGATGGTTCATTGGATTATAATTTTAAAGTTCTCAAACAAGTATTAAGAGGATATATTTTGATGCATGATAATGGGGATATTGATGTTATGCATTTAAAAATTTTCTTGTGTGGATGACATCATGATGTGATGAAAATGATCATTATGAACAATTGGAGGATGCAAATCTTTTTATTACAATATTAGACTCAGAGAAACTAGGGCTATCTCTAGTCAAGATGAATTTCTCTCAAGATTTTGTATGGAGAACATATCCGCCCAAGAAAAGTGTAGTTCCACATATCTAGAAATGTATCTACCTAAAAGCACATTTTCCTATCAACAAAGTGAAGTTTCCCAAATAGGATCACCTATTTATGGAACTGCCTAAGAACATGACATACCCACCTATCTATAGGTAAAAGAGACCTAAGAGTGAGGGTTGACTAGTTTTACTAAAAAAATCACTCATGAACAAAGTGAAGATTCCTATCTAGAGCAAGGTTTCCTATCAATGGAATCAACTGTGTGAAAGTTGACCCATCTAGGGAAAATATCACCCATCAATAGAGTGGATTCACCTATCTAGGATGAAAAAACTGACAAATGAATCCACCTATGTATAATGGAACCACCTATGCACATGCTGGAATTGTCCAAGTAGGACCAGTTATACTAGGAAAACATAATCCCGTATGAATAGAGCAAATCTGACATGTAGGAATATATTTTCCCAAGTATAGAGTGGGGTTTCCTATCTAGGGATAATTACCACACAACAAAGGATAAATAAAAGGACTAGTAGAAACGAATATGAATACACTCATTGGTAATCATATGAATAGCACAAACCTAGATTAATCAAGTGGGAGTGGTATCCTACTGTAGGCCCACCAGCGAGGAGGCTAATATCTCAAGATTGGCACGAGATGCCTCTTAGTCAAGAGTCGGTAGATAGAGATCTAGTGGTACAAGGGGTCACATTCTCTCTTTCTTTGGACATCTTGAGACCTTTCCCAAAGAGATCTTACCTCTACTTGGGGAGATGTATGGTAAGTAACTTTGAGCATGATACTATACCCTACACTACAATAAGCAACAACTGAAAGATCTTAAGCTAGTCTAAAACATGATCTTGAGAGCATCCTCTAAATACCGGGAGGTTATGTGAGGCATGTCCATGAACACTAGTTTCTCACAAGAATGGGTCAAGAATTTCATCTAAGCTATTTAGACAAACCCTACACTCCTAGGTTGGTACCACCCAAGTATTAAAGCTTTTCTAAATACAACACAAATAGATTAGGGTATAAATTTCATTCTCCCCACTTTGTATATCCTTCTAGTTAATGTGGTTGAGGTTGTCCCTTGGGGGGGTGAAATCCAAAAAGAAGGCCTCCTAAAGGGAATGAAATGTAAAGTGTTTCTAATCTCCAGGCTCACACGTGGTGCAAGGAGAAAGCATTTGTGCAAAAATAGCACCCCTAGGTAACACAACAAATGGAATTAGGTCGACTTGTGATTTTTGATCCCAATAATCACTAAATAGTGCAACGGGAGAGCATACATCAACAAGGTGTTGCAATGATGATGGTGTTGGTGGCTACCTCTCAAGGGGAGTAGGTAGTATCATGTGTTTTCATTTAATTGTAGCTGATTTAGTTGGTTGTAAACCTAAGAGGGAGTATTCAGAGCAGGTAAATTTGGTTTAGTGTCAAAGAGGGAGAACAATGAAAAAAAAAATTATCCTTTACCATTGATGTCAAAAGTAGAGAGAGAATCATGTGAAAAAAAAGGAGGACTTCTCTTTTCAGGGGGAGAGGATCATGTAAACAAGAGAGAGTGTTCATAACTATTGTGTGGTCTTTGGTGTCTTTTCACATCTTGTGTTTCCATCAATGAAAGAGGGGGAGATTTTTGCAAGAATGATGGTGTTTTCATTGTTGTCAACAGGATGTCTACTAGCTGGTGTTGTCATTGATTTCAACTATGGGATGAAGATGATGAGAATATTGAGAAAATTGTGAAAAGAGGAAAACAGGTTGTGCATGTGTAGTTGAGACCTTGAGGAAGTGTTGTTATTACTTGGAGCTATTTTTTTTGTTGCAAAGTTTGAATATGAGTTGGAATGAAGTAATGATAGTACTTGGTTTTCAAGTGCTTTTGAGAAAATTTCATAAGAAGAGTAAACTGTGTTGTGCAAATGTTCATAGTGTGCTCCATTATTGTGCTCTGTGTTATTTCTATGTTGATGGTACACTTGTGTGGCTCTTATAGGTTATTCAAGAGTGACAAAGGTTGCTATATTCATAGTTTGGTTTTTTGAATCATTGTACAGTGCGAGATGTTTTCACCATTGTATGAACCAGTTGTTCAATGACGTTTTCTGTGGTTTGAGAGAAATGTTTTTGCTTTGTGTTTCTCCACTAGTTGGATTCAGGTTGTGCAGATTTTGGAAGTTCCTTATAATGGTTTTATCTTTCTATATTCAAGTTTTTACTTGATTTGTTGTAGTACAGTGTGAGTTTCATTTATCAAT
Organism: Sequoia sempervirens; assembly: GCA_007258455.2. Taxonomy (NCBI): domain Eukaryota; kingdom Viridiplantae; phylum Streptophyta; class Pinopsida; order Cupressales; family Cupressaceae; genus Sequoia; species Sequoia sempervirens. The sequence continues at coordinate 86,213,430 of VDFB02000007.1, read as the reverse complement.
ATGCAATTAAGGATTATCAGTTGCTCTAAGCTAAAATATTTGTTGACGCGAGTTTAGATGATGTAATCAATGAATCTTAAGTAGTTCATGGATTGTTTTGGATTGAATTCAAGTGAATTATACTGTCAAAAACTTTTGGCTTGATCTAACAAAGTGTGTACTTAATGTGTATGGTGTTTTTCATGGGTGTTGGCCAACCTTGTTTAACACTACATGTGAGGCTTGTAGAAGCATGTTGAAGTGTGTTGGGATCTATTTGGGTCCCAATTAAGGGTTTATGTAGGTCTCCTTTCATTCATATCCATTGTGAGAATTTTTTGGTGCCAACCTATTTCAAATTTGAATATATAATGGCTAGTAGTCGATATTGGAGAAAGTTTTTGAGATAGAATTTGATATAAATATGTATAGTGTTGATGAAAAATGGTGAAAGAGTAAGAAGAAAGATAGATGTGAAGAGTGATGTGAGTAAAGAGTGTGTGATGTGAATTTAACTAGAGCAGTGTAAAATTCATGTTAGGGTTCCTGAAGGCATCCAAAATCTTTCATGTGAGACTACGAAAGTGTGCGAGCAATTGTAGTGGACTCCTTGTTGCATTAGGAAGTGTTTCTATATGTAACATTCTTATTCTATCTTCTTGTATTCTTTCTGTGGTAGTGAGCCTTGGCTATGAGCTTTTTTGAACTGTGTGTCCTATTCTGACAGTGAGCCTCTTTGTACCAGTTTTGCTATTACTTATATTGTGAGCTAATCCTCATCGTGGTATTTCTATCATTGAGTTTTCCACATAAATATGGTGTAATCATGTGTATGGTGTTGTGATTTTAGTTTTTGTTATCTATATTTCATGTTTAATCAATCTAACAGAATAAGGACTTAATGAATTCTTGTGGATTTGTTTATAGTTGAGGGTTTTTGAAGGTTTAATTTGCTACAACTGACTCATCCCCCTTCTCAGACGTCTTATTCATTTCAACACAAGAGAACTCTGTTGATGTGTTTTTTTGCACTTCTCAACATAGATAGAACATAAATTCTCTATCTCTCTTGAAAGATAGTTCCCTACAAACAAGTTGTAGAAAATGTCCCAAGGTCTCTCGGGTGTCAGGTCATGATAGTGCAAGAATAACTCAGTTGATTATTGTGATTTATTGGTAATCACAAGGGGCCTTTATGGTTTACTAAGCATGGGGAATTTGGGTCTGAAAATGAAATTTCATGAATTTTGGAAATGATGAACACTTGCTGCAAGTTCAAAACAACAAGCTAAAACTCATTTCGGTTCATCATATTTGGATTTGCAATGATGCTAGAACTTTTCTTTAACTTTTTATTTTAAAGAAACAACAAAAAGGAAAAGGGGTAGAAGTTTCCTAAATCTACAACTATGATTAACAATAACAATGGAGGATTCTATAAGGGGTGTTTGCAGATTTTTAGATTGTATATTCACCTTTAAAGCATGAACAACAATTGACTTAAGTGCAGCAATATAATTGACCTCAGACTAACTTTACATAGCCATTTATCATCAATAAAACAACCAAAGTATGAGTTGGAAATGCATCAAACACAATAGCATACATCCACCATTAAAACACAACAGTGAACTATTAACTAACATGGACTCAAACTTGAAACAAAAAAGCTAAACTTAACTATTGGAGATAGAATCATGCACACATGGAGAGCAATACACAATAAACCATCAAAACAATTCTTTTCTCATATATTTTTCGGCAGCATGTCTTTACACAACTATGAATGGTGATCCTAGACCTGCATAAACACAAAGAACAAACACACAATTAGTCCAATATGCAAGGTAGAAACAACATTACCCATGAAATCCATGTGAAATGCAAAAAAAAAAGAAATAAGATGAAGAACACAAATAAAAGATATCAAATCCTATTTAATGCAAACAAACTCTCAATCCCATGGGGGAATTGGTGCCATTTTGATGTGGAAAATGGCCCTTTCCCAATTCCTTGCAAGCTTGAATGATGATTGGTGAAGATTTAATGCTCCTTGGTGAAATTCTTGCATAACCTAGCTATGAAACTTGATGAAAACTAATAAAATGGATGAACAATGGATGAGAAAATTTGAAATCTCAAGATAATGACTTTGCATGAAGTTGTGGATCCAAAATCCAAATGAGAGCCTCTTATTTATAAATGAGAGAGATGGAGTGGTGCAGAAGCACCAAGAACAATCATGACCACTAGGTGGTAAAGTGATAAAATTTTATTTGGAATCCATGAATATTGTTGTAATAAGGTCTCAAGGACCATTAGGAAGTGTTTTGAGTCAATCTAGGTTGGTAGGATATGAAGTTGTAATGTCATTTTAGCATGTTGTCAATTTGGTGTAATGAAGCCTTGAATGGCCTAAATGTATGGGTCAAGGTGATGTAGTGTGGCCATCATGAGACCACTAGTTTAGGTTTGGAGTCATTTACATCAATATGTCAAAAGTTGCACATAAAAATGTAATGTTGTCAAACAAAAGGTTGTAATTTTGCAAATATTTGGAAGTTGAAGGGTCTTAGAAGGTAAAAAGTCAGTTGTGGTCAGTTGAGAGGTAGTTTTGTCTTTGAAAATGTATAAGATACCTCTTCTTGGGTTGAACACAGGTTGTTAATCATTTTTTGTGAAAGAATTCCAATATAGAAACCAATGTTTGAAAGCAGATTTACTGAGTTTTCTATTTTTTCTCACTGTGTACAGCCTAGCATCGGCCACCATTGGTTTGACACTTATATAATTTTATGGTAACATGTTTTAGTATTCATCTCCATTCATTTTGAGGGTCCTTAATTGAATTTTGTAAAATAAATCTTTGTTTTCTTAGCACTGCCTGTGTAAAACAACAAGGATCTGATTTGAGGTTTCATATGAAGAATTAGCCATTCCCCCAATTGTGAAATCTGTTACTCAGAGGAATGTCTTGTAACATGTTAGGTTATGTGTTCACAAGTTTTTGGGGTTGCAATAAAGTGGTTTGGTGCTTGGGAGGTGATACTTTATGGTAGGGCAGAGCCATCTTTATGAGAAATTGGGTAACTAAAATAGGGTTTTGAATGAAAGTTATTTATATGGTCTTTGTGAGGGATTGGGGAGTGTTTTCAGATCATTTGTAACTAGTTTGAAGCTTTGGCATAGTTTGGAAAGCCTTGGAGATGAGCCTGTTACCAAAACCCTAGTTATTTACATGGCAAATGGAGGGTTTGATGGACAGCGATATAGAAAGCTTACGAGTGGAAAAAAGTTATGAAATCTTGTGTTTTGATACCTAATGCAAGTCTGTCTAAGGATATATTGTTGAAACAAAAAGATCTATGGGTACTTGGTTTGTAAAATGGGGCTAATCTAGTAGCCTTTGGGCAGGGTAACCTATTGAAACTCCATAATGTTGCAAGGGAACCTTATGTGATTTGTTGGGCATTATAACTGGGGTCTGAGTGGATGCTAAATAGATGATGTGTTGGACCTTTTATGGTCTTCTCTAAAAGATAGGTCCATTGGATGATCTTTGAGACCTAGGAGCCAAAGGATATTGTTTTGGGCAGTTTGGGAGAATGAAGTTTTGAAGGTTGTTTATTTGCATGTTTTTGATCAAATTGGGTTGGTTGTTGTTTTGCTCCACCTTGTTTGCATCATGGAGGATGAGGAAAAATGGATGATTGTGGGATCAAACACCAACCAATAGCATCAAGCCACTTGTCAACATGTGAGTGGACAAAGGTAGAGCACCTTTTGGTCATTGTGCAATTAAATGCAATTAGGTGGAATTTCAAAATTGATGAAATGACAAGTTGGAGGGAGAAGAAAATGAAGTTAATGCCACTTGGCTTAAGGAAAAGGACATGTAAGAAACTTAAATGCCTTGTTGGATGTACAAACCCTTTTGGAGGGATTTTTCAAACTTGGAGAATATTCCCTTTTTGATGCCTTTTTTAAAGTAATTAGAGATTTAATAAATCAATTAAAATAATTTTCATGAGCAAGTTGCAAAATCTAGAGGATTTGAGGGATTAAGATTAGGATTAATCAAGATTTGATTAATTCAAAGGGAGATCAGTTGATTTGACAATTTTGACTTAGACTTTTGGATTAATTTAAATCAAAATGAGAGGAAAATGATTTAGAATTAATTAAATATAGATTTTTATTTTATTTAATCAAAGGGGATGGTGTTAGAATAAATCGAATAAAGATTAATTTATTTAATTTAATAGAAAGACTTTAGAGCCTAATTAAATAAAGTGAATTATTTAATTAAAAGAGAGACTATAAGATTAATTAAATAAAATGATTTATTTAATTAACAGGAGATGATGACTTAATTAGAAAAAAATGATTTATTTAATTAAGAGATGAAATGTGATGAATTTAATCAAATAAAGATTATTCGATTAAATGGTTAGCAAAGGAGATGATTCAAGATGAACCGGTGTTAGTAAAATTAGGATCAAATGTATAGGATCAATCAATAAATTTTCCGTGTCTACAACAACAACTCATCTCTCTCTTGAAACTGAGAGGATGCTCCTATTTATAGTTTTCAAAAAGTAAAATGAATGGACAAGATTCATTTATAATGAGTGGCTTAGATTCATTCTAACTTAGGGTTTCAACTACCCCCCAATTTATTACAATATAAAATAGATTTTTTTCTTTTTTGCTATTTTGTCTCCTAGTCTATTTTTTCCTATAGCTACTTCCTTAATTTTTAATTATTTTGTCAAATATTCATTTGCTATAATAGGCTTTCCAACTTCCTTTTGTAGATTCAATACAATATCAGGTCCATGAAAAGGACTAAGGCTAAATTTGGACCCTATCATAGGAATCTAATGGGGAGGAGGAACTTGGATCACTAAATCATTCCTAAATTTGGGTACATACCAATAGTTTTCAAGAGGACCTTGAGGATTTTATGGTCTAATTTTACCTATATATTGTGTCATGTCAAACCTAGGTGAAGGATTAATAACTTGTATGAGTAGTTTGGCAAGGATGGCCTTAGAACTTTCACTGATGAGGTGATCAGTCATGTGCACATTGGGTTACTATAATGCTCCTCAATGCTAGTAGTTCAAGTTCAGGTTATGAAATCGTTTCCTCCTCGATAGGCACAAAGTCATGGGGATAATATGGATTTGGAGGTCCCCCTTCCATGGTGGTTGATTGTGGATTTCTACTACTAGGAACATGAATGGAATAAGGTAATTGGTGAAACTGTTGTTGTTGTTGTTCCATGAGCTTCTTGAATTGCAATCATGTGGTGATGGGAATGAAAGATTTGGGGATTATTATATTAGAATATGATGATGATTTTAATCAATAATTATTTGGATGATTGATTTTATGAACAATTTAGAACTCCAATCAGATTTTATAACTAAATTGGATGATGATTGGTTGATTGATACTTGAGATAGGCTACATTCTCAAGCACACAGGATGGTGATGATAAGATTCTACTTGAGAGAGGAAAATTTATCACACACAAATAATTTTGACATGAACAAAACTCTTTCTCAAGGTGAGTTAATTTGGCTGAGGAATATTACTTAGGATAGGTTACGTTCCTAATAAAGTGTGATGATGAGGATGATGGTTGATTGGATTATAATTTTAAAGTTCTTAATTAAGTATTAAGAGGCTATATTTTGATGCATGATAATGGGGATATTGATGTTATGAATTTAAAAATATTCTTGTGTGGATGACATCATGAGGTGATGATTTTTGATAGGGGTGATGTGATGAAAATGATTGGTATGAACAATTGGAGGATGCAATTTTTTTTTATTATAATATTAGACTTAGAGAAACTAGGGCTATCTCTAGTCAAGAGGACTTTCTCTCAATATTTTGAATGGAGAACATATCCACCCAAGAATAGTGTAGTTCCACATATCTAGAAATGTATCTACCTAAAAGCACATTTTCCTATCAACAAAGCAAAGTTTCCCAAATAGGATCACCTATTTATGGAACTTCCCAAGAACATGACATACCCACCTATCTATAGGTAAAAGACACCTAAAAATGAGGGTTGACTAGTTTGACTAAAAAAATCACTCATGAAAAAAGTGAAGATTCCTATCTAGAGCAAGGTTGCCTATCTATGGAATCAACTGTGTGAAAGTAGCTCCACCTAAGAAAAACAAGATCACCCATCAATAAAGTAGAGTCGCCTATCTAGAATGACAAAACTAATAAATGTATCCACCTATGTATATAATGGAACCACCTATGCACATACTAGAATTTTCCAAGTAGGGCTAGTTAGACTAGGAAAACATAATCTCCTACGAACAAAGCAAATATGCCCGTGTAGGAATATATCTACCCAAGTATAGAGTGGGGTTGCCTATCTAGGGATAATGACCACACAACAAAGGATAAATAAAAATACTAGTAGAAATGAATAGGATGGAATGAATACACTCATTGGAAATCATATTAAGGCATGCCAGATAATACAAACCTAGATTAATCAAGTGGGAGTGATATCCTACTGTAGGCCCACCAAGCAGGATGCTAATATCTCAAGATTGGCATGCGATGCCTCTCAATCAAGAGTCGGTAGATAGAGATCCAATGTTACAAGGGCTCACATTCTCTCTTTCTTTGGAGGTATTGAGACCTTTCCCAATGAGATCTTACCTCTACTTAGGTAGATATATAGTGAGTAACTTTGAGCATGATACTATACCCTGCACTACAATAGGCAACAATCGAAAGTGCTTAAGCTAGTCTAAAATAGGATCACGAGAGAATCCTATAAATACCAAGAGGCTATGTGAGGCATGTCCATGAACACTAGTTTCTCATAAGTGTGGGTTGATAATTTCATCTAAGCTATTCAGACGAACCCTACACTCCTAGCTTGGTATCACCCAAGTATTAGAGCTTTTCTAAACACAACACAAATAGATTAGGGTATAAATTTCATTCTCCCCCTTTGTATATCCTACTAGTTCATGTGGTTGAGGTTATCCTTGGGGGGGGAAATCCAAAAGAAGTCATCCTAAAGGGAATGAAATGTAAAGTGTTTCTAATCTCTAGGCTCGCACGTGGTGCAAGGATAAAGCATATGTGCAAAAATAGCACCCCTAGGTAACACAACAGATGGAATTAGGTCGAATTGTGATTTTTGATCCCCATACTCACTAAACAGTGCAAGGGGAGAGCATACATCAAAAAGGTGTTGCAATAATGATGGTGTTTTCATTGATGTCAATATGATGTCTATTGACTGGTGTTGTCATTGATGTCAACTATGGGATGAAGATGTTGAGGATATTGAGAAAATTGTGAAAAGAGGAAAACATGTTGTGCATGTCTAGTTGAGACCTTGAGGAAGTGTTGTGAGTACATGAAGCTATTATTTTTGTTGTAGAGTCTGACTATGAGTTGGAATGAAGTAATGAGCTATGATGATGGTTTTGGTACTTGGTTTCCAAGTGCTTTAAATAAAATTTAATAAGCAAAGTAAAGTGTGTTGTGAAAATGTTCATAATGTACTCCATTATTGTGCTCCACATTCTTTCTGTATTTATGCTATGCTTGTGTGGTTCTTACAAGTTATTAAAGAGTGACAGAGGTTGCTATATTCAGAATTTGGGTTTTTGAATTATTATACAGTGCAGGATTTTTTCACCAATGTATGAACCAATTGTTCAATGATATATTTTGTGGTCTGGGAGAAATAAATTTTCTCTACATTTATCTACTAGTTGGATTCAAGTTGTGCTGATTTGGGAAGTTTCTTATAATGCTTTTATCTTTCTATATTCAAGATATTACTTGGTTTGGTGCAGTACAGTGTGTTTCATTTATCAGTATGCAATTAAGGATTATCAGTTGCTCTGAGATAAAATATTTGTTGATGTGAGTTTGGATGAAGTAATCAATGAGAGTTAAGTAGGTCATGAATTGTTTTGGATTGAACTCAAGTGAATTATGTTGTTCATAACTTTTGGCTTGATCTAAGGAAGTGTGTACTTAATGCTTATGGTATTTTTCATGGGTGTCATCGACATTTTGTTTAACACTACATGTGAGGCTTGTAGAATAATGTTGAAGTGTGTTGGGATCTATTTGGGTCCTAATTAATGGTTTATGTAGGTCACATTTTGTTCCTCTCCACTGCAGGAATGTTTGGGTGCCGACCTATTTCAAATTTTAATGTATAACAACTAATGGCCAACATTGGAGAAATTTTTTGAGATAGAAGTTGATATAAATATGTATAGTGTTTATGAAAGAGGATGAAAGAGTAAGAATACAGATATATGTGAAGAGTGATGTGAGTAAAGAGTGTGATGTGAATTTGAGCATAGTGCAAAATTCATGCTAGGGTTCCTTAAGGTAGTGAGCTGAAGGAATCCAAAATCTTTCATGTGAGACTGTGAAAGTGTGTAATAAATTGTGGTGGACTCCTTGTTGCATTGAGAAGTGTTTCTCTCTGTAACATTCTTCTTCTATCTTCTTGTATTCTTTTTGTGGTAGTGAGCCTTTTTGGACAGTGTGTCCTATTCTTGTAGTGAGCCTCTTTGTACCTATTTTTATTTTACTTATATTGTGAGCTAATCCTCACTATAGTTTTTCCCTCATTGGGTTTTCCACATAAATCTGGCATTCTCATGTGTATGGTGTTGTGATTTTAATTTCCATTATTTTCTTTTCATGTTTAATCAATCTAACAAAATAAGGACTTAATGAATTATTGTGGATCTGATTATAGTTGAGGGTTTTTGAAGGTCTAATTTGCTACAACTAATTCACCCCCCTCTTCGTTTTCTTGTCCATTTCAAAAATTGGTATTAGAGAAAGGTTCCTTGAAGAAGAGGTTAATTGCTTGAGGTAGATCCAGAAAGGTGAACAAGATTCCTTTGGAATATCCTAGATTTGATGGCTCAGATTATGCTTTCTAGAAGAAAAACATGGAAGGATATTTATTTTCTAAGGGATATGAGATTGAGAAGGATTAGCAGAATGCATATACTCCACCTTTGAATGGTCCAAGTACAAGTGTAGAAATCAAGGTGCATGAGATCAATTCTAAGGAAATATTTACTATTGTGAATAGTCTTTCAAAAACTAAATTAGTTAAAGTTATAAGTTTAAAGACTGCTAAAGAAGTTTGGGATAAGTTAGAAAGCATTTATGAAGGAGATTCAAAATTCAAGCAAGCAAAGTTGCAGAACTTGAAGGCACAACTTGAAATGATGGAGATTTCTAAGGATGAAACAATTAAAGGCTACACTCAGAGAATTGATGAATCGGTGAGTGATATGAGAGGTCTTGGTGCAACAGTTAAAGAATCTAAAGTGGTGAAGAAAATTATCATATATCTTCTAGATTGTTATAGTGAAAAGGTATTTTCTATTTAGGAATCATTTGATTTTGATAAATATTCCATAGATCAGTTGATTGGTACTTTGACTGCATATGGAATGAGAAAAATGAAGAAAGGTAAAAAAGTAGTGTGATGTAGAAAAATGGCCCCTTGACATTTTCATGGTCTTTTAGGCCTTTCTTCACAATGATTGGTCCATTTTTCTCTGATTTAATGTTGCAATGTGGCTTAAGCATTCACATTAGGTCCTTAAAATTCAAATTATGACATCTTGTGAAGGTGTTGTAAAACATTTATACACTTTTCTTTACTTGATTCATTACAATTCACCTAAAAATCACCTTTTCATCACTTATCAAGTCCTATTTTGAAGTGTTGTAAAGTCTTGTAACAAGGTTTCATGCTTTTCTAAGCTTAATTTCACTATTTACACCTACCTTATGCTTTATTTGAGCCCTTTATGCCCTTATAAGGCTTAATTAAGTATATTTTTGAATGTAACCTGACAAACAACATTAAATGCAAGATAATTCCTAACACCCACTTTCTAGTCCAAGGTGGGACCCATTCACCATGGGTGGCAAATGAGTCCCTCTTGGCTCAAAATTCAAAATATTTCAATTTTTCTTCGGGTTTTTATTCAAAATTACTTGATGTCAACCTGTGATGATGTATCATTGGGTTACTAAGGGACAAGTGTGTATAAATAAGTATTTTTACATCCATTTTAACCCCTATTTCATTGGGTTACTAAGCCATCTATGTTTGTAGACTTGTGTGTGCAGATTTACAAAGAAATTTGGTGTTGAAAGGTGGTCAATGAGTCAACAAAGTGTTTCAATTGAAAGCAACCCTATTTCAAGTTTGGAGACAACCTACAGTTTGTTTTCTATAGATTTGACTTTTTCAACCTGACAAGCAGACAACCTCAAATCTGGTGTTATAGAATTGGTCCTTGATTTCTCAAAATTTTGGGAGAGGACTAATTCACTATCAGTGGCGAATGAGTCCCACCTTAAGGCTAGAAATCCAAATTTTTTCAGATTCTGGATCATGACGTGCTTAGAAACCTATTTCCAAAAAATTTCATTAGAAGCAAAACTGATTTTCCATCAGTGGTGAATTTCAGTGATCTCTGTCAGCATTCAAAACACTCCAAAATCTTCATCAAGATTCCAGGTGCACTCTGATTTAGCCTTCTTCTTTTCTATTTTGCATTTGTTCATACTTAGTTCATGCTTGCATATCACATTTTGTTTTCCAACATTGCATAATTCTTAGGTTTTGCATTCATAATCAATCATTTACTTAGTTTAGTTACACTTAGATCATCTCATTTAGTCTAAATAACATCATACATTTCATAATTTGAGTGAACCAACATAGATTTTGTGTGAGGTTTATCTCTCTCCTTTTAGGTGAAACATCAAGATAAGAGTGCAAGAGTAGCCTATAAATCTCACACCCCAAAAATCTATGGTTCATTTTGGTGAACTTGCATATTGAGCACTCTTTCTTTCTAATTTTATTTGCATCTTTCATCCTATATTACATTTGCATCAACATTCAATTAGGGTATTGTTTTGTTTTTGCATTCTAGGGTTTGTTAAAATTGCATTAGTGAAAGACACATTTAGACTTCATTTTTGCATATCATATCATTCAAAAATTGAAAATTTTCATTTGCATCCTTAATTTGCATCTAAAAAGCATTATAATCACTTTGAATTTTTTGAAAAACACAAAAAAATATCATACTTGGACTCATTCGCCACCATGGGCGAATCAGTCCACTTACACATTTGAGCAACATTTTTAGGCATTTTCTAGGTATTTCTTGCATTACAGTTTTCTATAATTGCTTTATGTTTTGCTTTCTAGAATCTCTATTTTTTCTATTTCTCGCATCCTAGTTTACTTGCCTTCATTGTTGTCATGGCATTTTCTTTTAATAAGTTTTGGAATTCATTAAAATTCTTGGTGGATATGTCTAATTGTGCCTTTGGTTGTGACCCTAATGACCTTGAGATACCTCATGCTCATTCAACTCCTCATGATTTTCCTCCTCATGATGTATACATCATTGGAGAAGATGATGATAGCATGAACAAGTTCTTAAATGAATTTCTTGATAACCTTGAAGCCAACACAACCTTTTACCCATTCATAAGTCACAAGATCTTCCTATTGTTGCACCTCCTGATCACTTTGGATACCTACATCTTGAAACTCAAGTGGGACCTAATATTCCTCCATCAAGTGGGCCTAGTTCCTCTCAACAAAAACATCCTCAACCATTTTATGATCACAAAGTCACGAACATTCCTATTAGCCTTGAAGAAACATATGGAAAAGGATTTACTATCTTAAGCAAACAATGGTGTGATACAAAAAATTAGCATAACATTCATCAACTTCTAGAACAAAAACCAACAGAAGAAAACAAAACAAGACTAGGATATAAAGATCCTCCTCATCCTGACAAGCAAGCTTTTGAATATTGGAGACTTCGAGATGATGGTACAGTGATCTTTGATTCTTCTTCTGACTTGAACATCCTCCTTCCATGTGAAAAACCTTTACATGATTCTGACAACAAGGATGCTAGGATCCCCAAGGGTCATCTTCCTCCTTTCATTCATGAAAAAGGAGAGTCTAGCAAATGAAAAATACCTTATAAACTAAAAAAACTCAAGTTTCCTACTCATCCTCCAGCTGAATGTGAAAGGAGACTTCAACTACTTTTAAACAAAGGTCTCATACTCTTACAACCTATGAACAGGTTGGTCATCCATCCTAAAGATTCTAACATACCATATTGCAAATATCATCATATTCTTGGAAATCAAACTGAAGAATGTCGAACATTGAAGGACATACTAGATAAGTATCACTTCACTAATATCGATTGTTTCCTTATCATCCCTTAAAAAAATCAAACTCCTTTCCTCATGCCTTAGTTGTAGAATTTTCATTCTCCCTATTGCATGATCCTTTCCCATCAACCACCTTGGCTCATTCTTTCCCTACACTCAGTGGGGGAAAGAAGTTGCTAGCCTTGTCCTTGTAGTGCATTTTTCTTTGTCTCTTAACTACGTTATTCATCTTCCACTTATATTACTTAAGATTGTGAAGTCAATAGAATGGTTAATGGTTAACTTACATTTGCATTGCTAGCTCCTTTTCATTTTTCTTTTATGTGTGTATCATATTCCCCTATAATGTGTGTTTGATGTTCTCTCTTTCTTTGTGAACTTCCTCTATTTGTACCTCTATTCTTCTATATGTCGTACGTTTTTCATTTCTTTTTCACCTTTTTTTTGTGTTTTCTTTTTGGAAATGATGCAAAGCATTGAGACGCCCTATGTCTCTTCCATGTTGACCCAAACGGTCCCTTTTCCTCTTTACTTTGTCTTTTTCTTGTGTTTTCCCTTTGGGGATGATGCAAGGTATTGAGACCAAAATATCTCCATCATGTTGACCCAAAAGATTTTTCATTTTCTTTTGACTTTTCATTTTTTTTTTGCTTTTGTTACTCCTTTTGGGGATGATGCAAAGTGTTGAGACCACAATGTATCTTCCATGTTGACCCAAAACAAAATTTAGTTTTCTTTTGTTTTCACTCTCTTTGTGTCATTCTTCCAGTTCTATGTGCTTTGGGGAATGATGACAGTTTCAAGCTCTTTCATAAAAACATTGCAGCAACAAACATACTGACCCCAAATCCATAGATCTCTTATGTGTTTGGTGTGTTTATTTTTGGGAGGCAACTCCCTTTTCTTTTTTTTTCTCTGACATGAAGCAACCTTACTCAAAAACATATGACTTGGCATAGGGCTTTCCAAGTTGGCTCTCATGTCCTATTCTCCTTTTACATTTTCTTTCCTTCACTACTTTAAAGTAATTTCTCACAAAACAGTGTGTGGCAATTCCTTTAAAGTGGGGGGCATACATTACCATCAATTCATTTTGCATTCTTGGTTCTTAGTGCAGCCTTGTCATTCATGTGATGTGTTTGTCACTTTGCGGATGACATTGGGTGTGATGTCCTTCATAAGTGTGATCTAGCTTAGCATATTACATTCCACTTGGTTGCCTGATGCGATGCACTACATCCCCTAAGTTGTGAATATTTTATTCTTTGATTGGTCCTCTCTTGGAGACATTAGACATAGTGTTCCCTAAGTGATAGACCTTGGATGAACTTAACGAGACTCCTTTGAACATCTTTTCCATTTTTCATTTCACATTTTGGAATTTTACATTTTTCATCTTTACCACCTTGCATAACTCATCTTGCATGCCTGTGGTACCTTCCTCTTTGTTCATGAGTTCTAAGCATACAAATATTTACTTGTCTCATGAATCACAAACCAACATTTTCCTTTGTGGCACCTTGTTAAAGTTATCAGGAGGTATAAATTTGATATGGTTGAGTGGGAAGCCCATCTAGCGGCACAAATTTCCCCATAGCCACCTTTGTGTTTGTGAGTGCATACCTACTAGTGTATGTATCTTACCTTTTGGGCCTTCTCACGTGGCAGAACACCATGAGTTCTATCACCCCAAAATGAGTATGCATTCTCTTTTTCTCACAAAAAACCTAGATCTAATCCACAACTAGTTGGACAAATGATTGAAGCTTAATCTATTTCTCCCTTTTCAACACTTGTTTTCCTTTGTTCTTATGTTTAGTTTTCCATGGTATCTTCATCTTGGGGGCTTGATCATCCCTCTTGATTGTTGTTATTCCATCTTGCTAACATAAAAGAATTTGAACCCTCTCTCGATATACATGACTACTTTAGTGTGAGTTTGAAGCAAGTTCATCCTCTCACTAAAGTGGGGGCTAAATGTGCCATAGAAAACTCATGGTGTTTTAGGCCTTTCTTCATGATGCTTGGTCCATTTTTCTCTAATTTAATGTTGCAATGTGGATTAAACATTCACATTAGGTCCTTAAAATTCAAATTATGGCGTCTTGTGAAGGTGTTGTGAAGTGAACTGTAAAACATTTCTACACTTTTCTAGACTCTATTCATTACAATTCACCTAAAAATAACCTTTTCATCACTTATCAAGTCCTATTTTGAAGTGTTGTAAATTCTTGTAACAAGGTTTCATGCTTTTCTAGGCTTAATTTCACTATTTACACCTTTCTAATGCTTTATTTGACCCCTTTATGCCCTTATAAGGCTTAATGAAGTATATTTTTGAATGTAAACTTGAAAAACAACATTAAATGCAAGATAATTCCTGACACCCACTTTCTAGTCCAAGGTGGGACCAATTTGCCATGGGTGGCAAATGAGTCCCTCTTGGCTCAAAATTTAAAATATTTCAAATTTTCTTTCGGATTTTTATTCAAAATTACTTGATGTTAGTCTATGATGAGGTATCATTGGGTTACTAAGGCACAAGTGTGTATAAATAAGTGTTTTTACATCCATTTTAACCCCCATTCATCAAGTTCTCTAATCACTCATTCATTCAAGCATTCAAGCACTTTACATCATTCAATCAAGCATCAATCAGGTATCTTGGAGCATCCATTGTTATATATTCAGATTTCTTCAATAAGGTTGGTGAGTTTAGGAAATTTTCATGTTGTTTATTCATCTTTCCTCATTCATTTCATTCCATTTCATCATTAAGGGTTTGATTACCAAAGTGGGATTTGACCAAGGAAAATCCCTATAACCTAACCCTTAATCATTTTCCCCCTTTTGCATGTGTGTTTATAGAATTGTGTGTGCAGATTGATCAAACAATTTGGTGTTGAAAGGTGGTCAAGAAGTCAACAAAGTGTTTCAAGTCAAATAAACCATATTTCAATCTTAGAGACAACCTACAGTTTATTTTCTACATATTTGACTTCATCAACCCGACAAGTAGACAACCTTGGATTTGGTGTTACAAAATTGTGTTGGTATGTGGCGATTGATCATGCTATACTGTATAGCCCATGGTATAATGTACACCCCGGCCCCTATCCTTGCCGGGGTCTAGGGTTGGGCTGGGCCCCGGGTGGGGGTTCGGGGGCGGCAGCCCCCGAGAAAAATTTTCTTCCTACTTTTTCATGTGATCACCGAAAAAGGGAAAAATCAATGAAAAAAGAAAAATCTAATTTTGTAGAACTCTAAAATCTAGAAGCTTCTAAGCTTGTTAAAAAGGGGTTTGGATGGGTATTTCAGTATGATGAAAAATGTGATTATTCGCAAGATTGTAATAGGTTTTACACTGGATAATAAAAGTATTGGATGGCTACGGTTCGGTGGATATAGCCCAGATTGGGTGAACCACGTTAAATTCTCTGTATTATGATTTATTCTGTGTGTGTTTTAGTTTATCTATTTATTACATAGATCTACATTTAATTGTTAGATATCTGCCATCTCTAACCCTAACAAGTGGTATCAGAGCGGGTTGTGTTTTGGTTATCATCTATAGGAAGATCTCACAGTTGAGTGGGAGTCTCACAGTTGAGTGGGAGCAATGCTAGACGAGGGTAAGAAGGTTGAGAAGTTTAATGGGAAGAACTATCAGTGATGGAAGATGCAGATGGAGGACTATCTCTATTAGAAGGATTTATGGCGGCCATTGGAAGGGAAAACCACGAAACCTGCAGCAATGTCAGATGAGGACTGGGAGATATTGGATAGAAAGGCTCTTGGCAGTATTCATATATGGCGCAATCAGTGGCATTCAATATTACAACAGCAAAGACAACTCAAGAGTTGATGGAAACCCTGGCGAAGTTATATGAAAAGCCTTCTGCTTCGAATAAGGTATTTCTTATGAAGTGTTTATTTAATATGAAAATGGTAGAAGGTGGGTCAGTTACTGATCATTTAAATGAGTTTAACACGGTCACCAGCCAATTAACTTTGGTAAAAGTAAACTTTGATGACGAAGTTAGGGCTCTTTTGATTCTGTGTTCTTTGCCTAAAAGCTGGAGTAGCTTGGTAATGGCTGTTAGCAATTTTGTTTTTGGTTCAAATACATTGAAATTTGATGATGTTGTTGGTGTTATTTTGAGCGAAAAATCGTAGGAAAAGCTCAGGTGGAACATCCACATTAGGCAGTGTTTTGAATGCAGAAAGCAGGGGCAGAACAAAGGAGAGAGGAAAAAATTCCAGAAATCATGGGAAGTCACAAGGAAAATCAAAGGATAGAAAGTCTCAATCTAGAGACAAGAAGGATTGTTGGTACTGTGGTAAGCCGGGTCATTTGAAGAAAGATTGCTGGTCTCAGAAAAATAAAGGAGACAAAAAGGAAGGAAGTAAAGAGGCAAATGTGGTAAGTAATAAATCTGAGGAGGATGCTTTGATTCTTTCCCTTGATAATGCTGATGATTCTTGGGTGTTAGATTCAGGGGCTTCATTTCATGCTACCCCCCATAGAAGTTATTTTCTTGATTATGTCCAAGGGGATTTTGGGCTGGTTTATTTAGGAGATAACGAACCCTGTCAGATTGTTGGAAAGGGAAGAATCAAGATTAAGTTGCAAAATGGGAATCATTGGCTACTACATGAGGTAAGGCATGTTCCAAAGTTAAGTAGAAATTTAATTTCAGCAGGGCAACTAGATGATGAAGGTTGTGTTGTTACTTTTAGTGATAAAAATTGGAGGTCACAAAGGGTGCCTTAGTGGTAGCAAAAGGTGTGAAAGTAGGCACCTTATATCTTTGTACAGGTCATACTATTCCTTCTACTTTAATTGTTATAGAAAAAGGTCAATGTTCAGGAACAGTTGCTGCAATTCAGCAGGTAGAAGATCATACAGTTGTTGTGGACTCTGAATCAGCACTGTGGCATAATAGACTTGGGCATATGAGTGCAAAAGGTATGAAAGTACTTCATTCAAATAATGTTTTACCAGGTCTAAAATGTGTTAATATGAATTTCTGTGAAAGTTGTGTGTATGAAAAACAAAAGAGAGTTAGTTTTCTCAAGGATGGGAAGCAAAAGAAAGATGAGAAATTGGAGCTTGTGCATATGGATGTATGGGGACCAGCTCAAGTATCTTCTCTCAGTGGCTCTCTGTATTATGTTACATTCATTGATGATGCAACTAGGAAGGTATGGATTTATTTCCTTAGGTAGAAATCTGATGTATTTGAAACTTTTAAAAAATGGAGAAGCTTGGTTGAGAATGAGATGGGTAAAAGGTTAAAATGTCTTAGATCTAATAATGGTGGTGAGTATTGCAATAAAGAATTTGAAGATTATTGTTCCTCTAATGGTATTCGTAGGCAGAAAACGGTTCCAAGGACTCCACATGAAAATGGAGTGGCTGAGCGCATAAATAGAACAATAATGGAGCGTGCACAGACTATGAGATTGCATGCTGGGTTGCCTTTAAGAATGTGGGTAGAGACTGTAAACACTGCTATTTATTTAATTAATAGAGGTCCCTCTAATCCTTTGGGCTGTGGTATTCCAGAGGAAGCATGGAAAGGTAAGAAGGTGAGTTATTCTTTTCTCAAAACCTTCGGTTGTGAAGCATTTGCACATGTAGATTCTGAAAATAGAACCAAGCTTGATGTAAAATCAAAGAAATGTGTATTTGTTGGATATGGCATTGATGAATTTGGTTATAGGCTTTGGGATTTTTAAAATCAAAAAATTGTGAGAAGTAGGAATGTCATATTCAATGAAAAGGTGTTGTACAAAGATCTGTTGCTGCAGCATGAGAAGAAAGAAAATGATTATGCTATGTTGGATGATATTCCAAACAATGGTGTTTCAGTGGTTCCTCATGCTGGGCAACAACAACAACAATAAATACCACAAACTCCTGTTAGATGATTTTCACGGATAAGTAGACCTCTAGAAAGATTCTCTCCCTCTTTGTATACTATTTTGCTAACTGATGCTGGTGAACCAGAATATTATGATGAAGCTATGTAGGTGGAGACCAAGGTTCAGTGGGAGCATGGAATGGAAGAAGAAATGGACTCCTTGCTGAAAAACTAGACTTGGGAATTATGCAAGTTGCTTGCAAGTAAAAAGGATTTACCAAACAAATGAATTTATAGGCTGAAAGAGGAGGATGGAGGTAAGAAAAGATTTAAAGCCAAATTAGTTGTAAAGGGATTTGCACAGAAAAAGGGTATTGATTTTGATGAAATTTTTTCTCTTGTTGTTAAAATGACTTCTATTCGTATTGTTTTAAGTATTGTGGTTGCTGAAGATTTGCATTTAGAATAGCTTGATGTTAAAACAACCTTTCTCCATGGTGATTTGGAAGAGGAAATATATATGGAACAACCACAAAGATTTGAGGTCAAAGGTAAGGAGAAACTAGTGTGCAGATTGAATAAAAGTTTATATGGCTTGAAGCAAGCACCTCGGCAATGGTACTTGAAATTTGATAGTTTTATGGCTGACCAAGGCTACAATAGCTGTAATTTTGACCATTGTGTTTATTTTAAGAGGTTGGATAATGACAGCTACATTATTTTTTGTTTATATGTTGATGACATGCTTGTAGCTGGGTCTAACATGGATCACATAAGTGAGTTAAAACAATAGTTAGCAAATTCTTTTGCTATGAAGGATTTGGGGGCAGCAAAAACAAATATTTGGTATGAAAATTTGTAGAGATAGGAAAAATAGAAAATTGTTTTTATCTCAAGCTAATTATGTTGAAAAGGTGTTGCAGAGATTTCATATGGAGAATGCAAAAGTTGTCAGAACACCTTATCCTAGTCATGTTAAATTGACTAAGGATATGTGTCCAAAGACACAAGAGGAGGAAGAAAAAATGTCCAAGGTATCATATGCTTCAGTTGTAGGTAGTTTAATGTATGTCATGGTATGCACGAGACCAGATATTGCACATGCTATAGGAGTTGTTAGCAGGTATTTGAGTCATCCCGGAGTTGAGCATTGGAATGCAGTAAAATGGATTCTCAGGTATTTGAGAGGTACATCCAATAATTGTCTATGTTTTGGGGGCTCTAATACTGTTTTAAAAGGCTATGTTGACTCAGATTTGGTAGGGGATATAGATACCAGGTGGAGTACCATAGGTTATGTATTTACAGTTGGTGGGACAGCAATGAGTTGGATTTCTCGATTGCAGAAGGTGGTTGCTTTATCCACCACAGAGGTAGAGTATGTTGTTGCAACAGAGGCAGCAAAGGAGATGATATGGCTGCAATTTTTCATGGATGAGTTGGGAAAACAACATGTTGGAAATTATTTGTTTACAAACAGCCAGAGTGCTATACATCTTGCAAAGAATTATTCCTTGCATTCTAAAACAAAACACATACAATTGATATATCATTTCATTCATTCGATGTTGGAGGATGGACAGGTTAAGCTGGACAAGATACATATAGATGTCAATCCAATGGATATGTTTATGAAGGTGGTGACAAGGGAGAAGCTGAGCTCCTCTTTAGCTTCAGTTGGCCTTCAAGGTTGAATTCAAGTATGACAGAGCAGCAGGGTCCAAGGTACTTATTTCCAGTAGGAGCTGTAATTGTAGTAGTGTCATCTCAGATCAATGTCCAAGTGGGAGATTGTTGGTATGTGGCGACTGATCATGCTATACTATATAGCCCATGATATACTGTACACCCTAGCCCCTATCCTTGTCGGGGTCCTGGGCTGGGCTGGGCCCTGGGCGAGGGTTCGGGGGCGATAGCCCCCGAGAAAAAATTTCTTCCTACTTTTTCACGTGATCACCAAAAAAGGGAAAAATCAATGAAAAAAGAAAAATCTAATTTTGTAGAACCCTAAAATCTGGAAGCTTCTAAGCTTGTTAAAAAGGGGTTCGGATGGGTATTTCAGTATGATGAAAAACGCGATTATTCGCAAGATTGTAATAGGTTTTACACTAGATAATAAAAGTATTGGATGGCTACGGTTTGGTGGATGTAGCCCAGATTGGGTGAACCACGTTAAATTCTCTGTGTTATGATTTATTCTGTGTGTTTTAGTTTCTCTATTTATTACATAGATATGCATTTAATTGTTAGATATCTGCCATCTCTAACCCTAACAAATTGGTCCCTGATTTCTCAAAATTTTGGGAGAGGACTGATTTTCCATCAGAGGCAAATGAGTCCCACCTTAAAGTTGGGAATCCAGATTTTGTCAAATTTCAGATCCTGACACTTAGAAACCTATTTCTAGAAGTTTTCATCATAAGCAGGACTGATTCACCATCAGTGGCGAATGAGTACCACTAGTGAATTTCAGTGATCTTTGTCAGCATTTAGAACACTCCAAAATCTTCATCAAGATTCCAGGTGCAATTTTATTTAGCCTTCTTCTTTTCTGTTTTGTATTCGTTCATACTTAGTTCATGCTTGCATATCACATTGTGTTTTCCAACATTGCATAATTCTTAGGTTTTTTGCATTCATAGTCAGTCATTTACTTAGTTTAGTTGCACTTAGATCATCTCATTTAGTATAAATAACATCATGCATTTCATAATTTGAGTGAATCAACATAGATTTTGTGTGAGGTTTATCTCTCTCCTTTTAGGTGAAACACCCTAAGAGTGCAAGAGTAGCTTATAAATCTCACACCCCATAAAATCTATGGTTCAAGTAGAGACTGCTTTCAAAGTTGAGAAATTAGAGAAGTTTGAATATTCAGGTGAAGAAGATCTTGATGATTTGGAAGCTAACTTCATGAGGAAGATGAAAAAGGGCACTGGTAAGTATCAAGGTAAATTACCTTTCAAATGTTTTAGCTATGGTCGTATAGGTCATTATGCTTCTAGATGTCCAAAAATAGCTTTAAAAAATAAGAACAAGGAAAATAAAGCAAATATGATTAAGAAATATTACTATGTGAAAGAATATGTTGGTATTTTTTTATGATGAATCTGATTATGGATATTTTGATGATAATGAATGTTTGTTTTTGGCTATAAAAGAAGAATCTGGTTCTAACACTGAAAGTTGTGTGAAGGAAAGTATTTTAGAGATGAAGGAAGAGGTTGAAGGTACTTTGGTATCTAATTTTCATGTCAATGAAGATAAGAATTACTGGGTTGTTGACAATGGTTATTCTAATCATATTTATTGGAGACAAAAGTAAGTTTGTTAAACTTAAAAAATATGATGGAGGATTAATTAAATTTGAAGATGATTCAAGAGCTAAGATTTTTGGAATAGGTTCAATCAATTTTGATGGCAATCATAATACTGAAAATGTTTACTATGTTAAGGGCTTAAGACATAACCTCTTGAGTTTTGGAAAAAAGTGTAGTAAAGGATATAATCTTATATTTAAGGATAAAGCATGGGAGATCCAGAAAGAGTCCAAAACTGTGATTGCTACAAGTAAGAGGACAGATGGAAACATCTATCAGCTTAACAGTGTTGATGGTCATTATTTTATTTCATAGATTAATGATAGTTGGTTATGGAACCAAGGGATGTGTCACATGAATTTTGGTAATTTGGAAAGAATTAGTTCAGTTCATGTTGTGAGATTTACCTAAGATCATAAAACCTATCAATGTTGTTTGCGAGAGTTATCAATTTGGAAAACAAAAAAGTCTAGCTTTAAGGGAAATGAACAATCTACTATCAAACTGCTATAATTGGTACATATAGATCT
This sequence comes from Sequoia sempervirens, assembly GCA_007258455.2. Taxonomy (NCBI): domain Eukaryota; kingdom Viridiplantae; phylum Streptophyta; class Pinopsida; order Cupressales; family Cupressaceae; genus Sequoia; species Sequoia sempervirens. The sequence goes on along the minus strand of VDFB02000007.1, from coordinate 86,191,455 downwards.
TTGTGGTCCTACAAGGGTGAAAATTCTATAAGGTGACAAGCGGGTATGTGCAGGATCATCATGGAAAAAATAGACCCTTAAGTGGCAAAAAATTCAGAAAAATTAGAGTTAGGAAACTTGACATAAAAAATTGAATAGGTTATCTATATTATTTCAAAAATATGTAAGAATAGAATCTATAGAAAATTGAATGTAGTTTCTAAAATACTAGGCTTATTTAAAAATAAAAAAATTCTATTTGGTGAAAATTCAAAATTTCAATGCAGTAGTACTTAAATTTCAGGGGAAAAATAAGAAGTAGGTGTCTGTCTGACCACCTTAACCACAATAAAATGATAATATTTTTTTATAAGATTTTAGATATAAGTAGAGGACTCATGTCCCAATGTGATGCATATTTTTTTGTAATTTTTCCAAGAAAATAGTTAATTATGATTTTTTTATTACAAATTTAAAAAAATATAAAAACTCGTATGTCTGACCACCTTAACTTGGTCAAAACTTCATGAAATTCATTTTTTTTTTAATCCTATAGTATACAAAACACAGAATGTGACGCATGTTTCAGATTCAAAAAATGTGATACTGTTTGAAAGCTATAGATGTTTTTCAATTAGCCTATTGATCAGGACTTTAGTCGTAATTTAAATGGAAAATTAATAATAATTATTTATTAAATTCAAAGTAAAGCATAATTTATATTGGTGGAAAGATGAGAATCTCATTTAAAAACCCTTTTCGTTTCATCACTTTTGGGTAAAAAAAAGGTTGTCAGCCGCATACCCTACACAGACCCATCATATTGCCACTTTTTGTTCCATCATGATCCTGCACATACCCAGGTACTTTATGCTTTTGATTGATGATTACTCTAGAATGAAATGGGCTACTTTTCTTAGAGAGAAATCTAATGCATTAGATAAATTCAAGTAATTTAAGGCTATGGTTGAGAATGAAATGGATTTGAAAATATATTTTTTGAGATCTAACAGATGTGGTGAATTCACCTCCAATGAGTTTAACATGTTTTGTGAATTTCATGGAATAAAGTGGCATTTGTCAACCCCTAGAACTCCTTAGCAGAATGGAGTTGTTAAAAAGAAAAACAAAACTATTCAAGAAGATGCAAGGGCTATAATGAAAGAGAAAAATCTACCAAAATTCTACTGGATAGAAGCTATTCATACTATTTTTTACATACTTAACAGAGTTCAAGCTAAATCCAACAGTGCAAAGACTCCTTATGAGCTATTGTATGGAAAGATTCCTAGTGTGAAGTACTTTAGAGTGTTTGAAAGCAAATGTTATATCAAAAGAGATGAAGAAAAATTAGGAAAGTTTGATGCAAGGTATGTTGAAGGTATCTTTCCTGGATATTCTATTAAAAACAAATCTTACAGATGTTTTAAAAAAAGGTTGAGAAAGATAGTTGAAAGTGAAAATGTCAAAGTTTATAAAAACTTGCATAATTCTATTGTAGTAGATGGATACGTGTTAGATGAACCTGATTGCAAAGAAGTAGATGGAATAATTGATGAAAAAAAAGTGTAGAATGAAGAGGAAGAAGCTCTAGAGTAGACCCTTAAAACCCCTAAGTATATGTAAAAGAATCATTTATCAAATATTGGATTATTGCATATAAGAGGAAAGGTGTATTGACAAGAAGCAAAGCTGCTAAAGTTGAGGTAAATTTGTCTTTACTTTCTAAAGTTGAACCTAAATCAGTAAGTGAAGCATGTAAGGATGAACACTGGATGAAGGTGATGGAAAAATAACTTATGTAAATATAGAAGAATAAAACTTAGGAATTGGTCCCTAGATCGGAAAATAAGAACATAATTGGAACTAAATGGGTATTCAAAAACAAGCTTGATGAGAATGGAGTAGTTAGGAACAAAGAAATACTTGTGTGTAAGGGTTATTCACAAGTAGAAGGTATAGATTTTGAGGAGAATTTTTCTCCTATTGCTAGGATGGAAGCTATCAGAATGTTTTTTGCATTTGCAACACATAAAGATTTTAAGGTCTATCAAATGGATGTGAAGTTTTCCTTTTGAATGGAGAATTGGAAGAAGAGGATTACATGGAACATTTGAAAAGTTTTCAATTGAAAGATCAACCAGACATGGTATGTAAGTTGAAGAAGACACTATATGGTTTGAAGCAAGCTCCCAAATCTTGGTATGTAAGATTGGATAGGAACTTGATACAACTAGGTTTCAACAAGGGCTCCACAGATAGCAATCTTTACTTTAAAATTGAGGAAGACACAATCCTGATAGTAGTTGTATATGTGTATGATATTATCTTTGATGGAAGTGAGATTATGTGCAAGAAATTTATTGAAGAAATGTAGAAATAATTTGAAATGTCAATGTTTGGAGAGATGAATTTCTTTCTTGGGCCACAGATGAATCAAACAAATAAAGGGATTTTCATTTCATAGTATAAGTATTTCAAAGTAATGTTGAAGAAGTTTGGAATGGATGACTCCAAAATGGTATGTACTCCTATGGTGACTAGTTGTAAACTGAGCAAAGATAATGATTCACCTAAGGCTAATCAAAGCAAGTATAGATCTATAATTGGTGGAATGCTATATTTAACTGATACTAGACCAGATATCATGCATGTAGTTTGTCTTATTGCTAGATTTCAAGAAGATCCTAAAGAAACACATGTTGTAATGGTGAAGAGAATATTCAGATATTTAAGAGGCATACTAGATTATGGTTTGTGTTATCCTAAGAATATTGATTTCACATTAAATGCTTATATACATACAGATTGGGTTGATTGTGTTGATGTTGGGAAAAGTACAAGTGGTGGTGCATTCTTTCTTGGATGTAGATTGGTGTCATGGCTAAGTAAGAAATAGGATTCAATTTATTTATCCACTGTAGAGGCTAAGTATATTGCAACGACATCATGGTGTACATAGGTATTATGGATGAGGCAAACATTGAAGGATATCAAAGTTGTACATGACGAACCTATATCTATCTTCTATGATAATACAATTGTAATAAAAATGTCAAAGAATCTAGTGATGTATTCAAGGAAAAAGCATATATCTATCAAATATCACTTTTTGAGAGAGAAGGTTATGGAGAATGAAGTGAAACTTGAGTATATTCGTACAAAGGATCAAATTGTTGACATATTTACTAAGGCTCTTCCTAAGGATATTTTTGAGTATCTTTGAGAGAAGTTGGGGGTTATTGCCCCTCCTTTCTTGAACTAGATGCATATAGAGGTGCATCAGTCTATTGGATCTATGGATCTATCTCTTTTCTACACTGGTGTTGGTAGCTACCTCTTAGGGGGAGTAGGTAGTATCATGTGTTGTCATTTTGTAGTTGATTTAGTTGGTTGTAATCCTAAGGGGAGTATTTAGAGCAGGTAACTTTGGTTCAATGTTGAAGTGGAAGAACAATGCAAAATATTTTATCCTTTACCATTGATGTCAAAAGGGAAGAGAGAATGATGTGAATTAAAAAGAACTTATCTTCTCAAGGGGAGAGGACCATGTGAAAAAGAGATAGTGTTCATAACTACTGTGTGGTCTTTGGTGGATTTTCACATCTTGTGTTGCCATTAATCACAAAGGGGGAGATTGTTGCAAGAATGATGGTGTTTTCATTGATGTCAATAGGATGTCTACTAACTGGTGTTGTCATTGATGTCAACTATGGGATGAAGATGTTGAGGATATTGAGAAAATTGTGAAAAGGGGAAAATAGGTTGTGCATGTGTAGTTGAGACATTGAGGAACTGTTGTTAGTACTTGGACCTATTCTTTTTGTTGTAGAGTCTGTATATGAGTTGGAATGAAGTAATGACCTATGATGATGGTTTTGGTACTTGGTTTTCAAGCAGTTTTGAAAAAATTTAATAAGTAGAGTCAACTATGTTGTGTAAATGTTCATAGTGTGCTCTATTATTGTGCTCCACATTCTTTCTGTGGTGATGATATACTTGTACAGTTCTTACAAGTAATTAAAGAGTGACAAAGGTTGCTATATTCATAATTTGGTTTTCTAAATTGTTGTATGGTGCAAGATATTTTCACTAGTGTATCAACCACTTGTTCAATAATGTTTTTTGTGGTTTGGGAGAAATGAATTTCCTTTGTGTTTCTCCACTATTTGGATTCAAGTTGTGTAGATTTGGGAATTTTCTTATAATGTGCATTTATCTTTTTGTATTCAAGTTTTTACTTGATTTGGTGTAGTAGAATGTGAGTTTCATTTATCAGTATGCAATTAAGGATTATCAGTTGCTTTGAGCTAAAATATTTGTTGATGCAAGTTTGGATGAAGTAATTAATGAATCTTAACTAGTTCATGGATTATTTTGGATTGAATTCAAGTGAATTATGTTGTCCAAAACTTTTGGATTTATCTAATGAAGTGTGTATTTAATGTTTATGGTGTTTTTCATGGGTGTTGGCCAACCTTAAGGTTAAAACTACATGCGAGGCTTGTAGAAGCATTTTGAAGTGTGTTGGGATCTATTTTGGTCCTAATTAAGGATTTATGGAGGTCTCCTATTGTTCATATCCATTGCATGAATGTTTGGGTGCCAACCTATTTCAAATTTGAATATATAATAGCTAGTGGTCGATATTGGAGAAATTTTTTGACATAGAAGTTGATATAAATATTTATAGTGTTGATGCAAAATGGTGAAAGAGTTAGAAGCAAGATAGATGTGAAGAGTGATGCGAATAAAGAGTGTGTGATGCAAATTTAAGTAGAGTAGTGCAAACTTCATGTTAGGGTCCCTGAAGGCATCTGAAATCTTTCATGTGAGACTGTGAAAGTGTGTGAGCAATTGAGGTGGACTCCTTGTTGCATTGAGAAATGTTTCTATGTGTAACATTCTTCTTCTATTTTCTTCTATTCTTTCTATGGTAGTGAACCTTGTCTATGAGCATTTTTGAACAATATGTCCTATTCTGATTGTGAGCCTCTTTGGACCAATTTTGCTATTACATATATTGCTAATCCTCATCGTGGTATTTCCCTCATTGGTTTTTCCATGTAAATATGGTGTTATCATGTGTATGGTGTTGTGATTTCAATTTTTTTATTTGTATTTCATGTTTAATCAATCTAATAGAATAAGGACTTAATGAATGCTTGTGGATCTAATTATAGTTGAGGGTTTTTGAAGGTTAATTTGCTACAACCGATTCAACCCCCTTCTCATTTTTCTTGTTCATTTCAACACAAGGGACCTTTGTTCATGGGTTTTTTTTCACTTCTCAACATATATAGTGTTGGAAAAGCAAGGATAGGCAATTGAGAGGGGGGTGAATCAATTGTCATAGAATAATAAACTTTCCAAAATTTACTTAACTTAATCTCAGATATGTTGAATAAGCAACTAACCATAAACAATTAACACATTAGAGAGATAGAGAACACCAAGATTTTTTATGTGGAAACCCTGTTAGGGGAAAAACCACGGTGGATGTTAGTGCATAAGATTATACCTTGTTAAAAGTATAATGAAATCGGTAAAGGGGAATGCACATGCATTCAAGCACACTACCTAGAGCTCACTGCTCAATTATAGAAGGGGCTCACTACCCAACAATATAGAATAGGATTAATATTCAGAGGGTATGAACTGATAAAATAGCTTATGCACAAGCCTGATTATAGTTCCAATTAAGCATATAAAACTCCTTCACAAACTACTTCACACTTCGCTTGATCTTCTTCACACTCTTATTTGCAATCGAATGATATTTGCACATACACACATAAGAGCACACCCAAAACATGAAGCACCTTTTCCACACACTACATCAATGAAAAAATTACTCTTATATATCCACTACAGGATATTTCATCAACAACTTAGTCAGCCAGGAAAGTAAAACATATTTTCAATGTCGGCCCAAATTTATAAATAATTTTTTAATGTGAATCCACCAAGGTCGGCCACAACATAGTGGAGACTCAAATTAATATCTCCAACACAAAAAGACTTCAATTAATTTCACCTCAAAGATCCACAACATGCTACCATCATCATGTCAGCCAGGAACATGAAAAACCAAACATGCGCAAGATAGAGCACACCAATAAATGTGGATGTACTACAAAGATAGAGCATGATCTAGAGACATCCAAAAACATCAAGAAATGACAAAGAAACATCCAAAACAATATAGATTTCCAGAATCACACAAACTTTACTTAGGAACACTAACAGAGACCATAGAAACGTTGTCAGACCACAACATGAACAAATCTATACGCAGACCTCTGAAACTTTTGGTAGATGATCTAGATACTCTTAATAATAAACCCTTTAGTAAATAGTATCTGAAATTAAACCTACACAACAAGATGCCTTCATGAATTGCACAGTCCCATTGGGAACTTGGAACACTTTCTTTTATAATTTTCTCAATATCCTTGACATATACAACCTCTAATACACCAAATGCTAATAGTCTTGAAATTAATGACAACCACATATTAGCAACATATCCACAACATCTAACAGATAGAACATAAATTCTCTATCTCTATCTAACATATAGAACATAAATTCTCTATCTCTCTTGAAATATAGTTCCCTACAAACAAGCTGCAAAAAATATCCAAAGGTCTCTCAGGTGTGAGGTCATGATAGTGCAAGAACAACTTAGTTGATTGTTGTGATTTGTTGGGAATCACAAGGGGCATTTATGGTTTACTAAGCATGGGGAATTTGGGTCTCCAAATGGAGTTTCATGAAGTTTGGAAATGATTAATAGTTGTTGCAAGTTCAAAACAACATGCTAAAACTCATTTTGGTTCATCAGATTTGGCTTTGCAATGATGCTGGAACTTGTCTATAACTTCTAATTTTAAAGAAACAACAAAAGGGAAAAGGGGGTAGAAGTTTCCTAAATCTACAACTATGATGAATGATAACAATGGAGGATGCTACAGTGAACATACTCCCAAAAACTAAATCCTACTTAACCAAGGATAGCCCACAGTCTCATAGAATCAGTGTAATCTTCAAATGGTCTTTGCATATTTTCAAATTGTATATTCACCTTTAAAGCAAAAACAACAATTGAACTTAAGTGCAACAATATAATTGAGCTTAGAATAACTTTACATAGCCATTTATCATCAATCTAACAACCATAAGTATGAGCTAGAAATGCATCAAACACAATAGCATACATCCACCATTAAAGCACAACAGTGAACTATTAACTAACATGAACTCAAACTTGAAACAAAAAAGCTAAAATTGACTATTGGAGATAGAGTCATTCACACATGGAGAGCAATACATAAGAAACCATCAAAATAATGCTTTTCTCATATATTTTTTTGTAGCATGTCTTTATGCAACAACTCATCTCTCTCTTGAAAATGAGAGAATGCCCCTATTTATAGTTTTCAAAAAGTAGAATGAATGAACAAGATTCATTTACAATGAGTGGCTTAGATTCATTCTAACTTAGGATTTCACCTACACCCCAATATATTACAATATAAAATAGATGTTTATCTTTTTCCCTATTTTTTCTCGTAGTCTATTTTGTCTTGTAGCTACTTCTAGCCTTTTTAATTATTTTGTAAAATATTCATCTCCTATAATAGGCTTTCCAGCTTCCTTTTTTGCAGTTGCATATTCCATGAACTTTTCAATTAGCTCTATTAGCTTCTTTTCTTCCATGATGTCACATGTGAAGATTTGAAAGGAAATTCTTTTGAATCCTTCCCTGATCTGATCTTGGTGCCCTATGCAATTTGGCTCAGCCTTGATCATTTGTTTTGATTATGTGAAGGCTCTAGTAGAAAAATCCATAAAGTCTAGTGAAAATGTGTTTCCAACTCCTTGTTCCATTGTCTTATGAAATTCTTGCTTAATCTTCTCTGGATCCAACTCTAGGGAGGGTATTTCGTAACCTGTCATCAACTTCAAGCAATCATCACATTCAACCTGATGAGCTACGATCCACTCATAATTGTCTTCCAGCTCTCATGGGGCCTTTTCCAAAATTTATATCCTATAGTCCAGATTCATTAGCCACATCTCGGGTAGCCAATGATCTTCCTTGGGTAGCTCCAATTCTTTTCCCAAGTTTTTTGAGAGAGTTTGAGCATGCTCTCTAGCTTTGGATAGGTAATCCTATGCAGTTCAAGGAAATCATTGTAGGTATCCATTATATCTTTGACCTCCTTTTGTAAGGTCTAGAAGTCACTGTGTATTCTGGTTGCACGAGGGATGCCCATATCACCATTGTAGATCACCTTGTTGAACCAGTTTGAGGTAGATTTCATCTAGTTTGTCATTTTTTCCATTTTTTTATTTCTTCCTTTGAAATCAAGGTAGGTTCTAGTGATTCTATTAGGGACTCTTCTTATGTTGAAGTCCATTGTTGAATGTAAGTAGTGAGCTCCACCACTTGTGCTTTCAATTCCTCCTTCGTAGATTGATCGTTGTTCAGTTGTTGCAAAATGGAGGAGATGGACCCTTAAAATTCATCAATTTTCTATTCATGAGTCATCAAGCCTAGATTAATGGTGGATATGTAAAATTCCTAGCCCTGGATGGTGCTCACATCCTTCTCTATTGCTGGAGTGGCTATCTACATTGTTCTAGACACAAAAGCTTCAATCATGATGTGTGATCGAATCTTAGGCTTATTTCCTTTCTAGGTCCTAACTTATGCCCTTACCAAGATCGCCTCCAATCAAGCCTTAAGATCAAAAACTATTAGAGCCTTCTTCTTCAACTGCTACTCCAGCCACATAGGGACCTATGTTTAATTCTTTGGTGATTCATGATCACCTTCCTCATCTTGTTGCTTTTGAGGTTCATCCTCTTTATCACTATGAGCCTCTTCATCATTCTTTTCTTCGTCATCCTGCTCATTTTCTTGTATCATGACTTATTCTCTATTGGGATTAGTAGATATTACATTTTCCTCAACAATGTTCCCTTTCTTTGGTGATTTTGTCCCTTTAGTAGCTTTCAGATCAGTCTCAACATTTCCCATGAGTTTAACATCCTTTTCTTTCACAGTTGTTTCTTCTTGGCCTCTTATTTCTTTTTCTTCTAGAAGCACATTTTCACCTTTCATGCCCTCACTTTTGCTAGTCCATGGAGGATCATCAATTATCTCCACATCTATGTCTATATTAATCTTCCCTTCCTCAAATCAAGGCTCCTCGAGGTTTGCTTCTTCATGATCTGGCTCCTAATCATATGTTTTAACTTCATAATGCTCCTCATGCCCATCATTTCCTTCATCCTCAAATTTTTTTTGTACTTCCTGATTTGAGGCCACCTTATCTTGTTTATATTCAATCCACCCTCAAGATGTTCAAAATAATTAGCCTTATCGGAGTCCTCCAACTCCTTAGGAACATCTTTAGCAACCTCCTTAGTTTGCTTCGTAGTAAGCCTCTCCATATCTTTAGAAATATAAATTGTCACTTCCATCTTAGGTGGCTTAGTTGATGGTGGGGGGTGAGGCAAAGCGACACCAAGCTAGGCCATTAGCGCTTGGACCTTGGGGTCAAGGATTACCCTAAAGAGCTCAATTGGCACATTTTTCATATAACCTATGAAAGCATGCGAGAGAGTGGGTGGTGCCATAGTAGTTGTTGGAAATGAAGGTGGAAGAGTTGAAAGGGTAGGTAGTGGAGGAGGAAGCAAGGAGGATGATAGTGGGGAAGTAGTGGAAGAGGAAGAGTCTAGCACCACCATAGAGGCAATCAGTGAGGTGGAGGTGAGGTGGAATGATATGTCCATAGTCAGCAAAGATGAGATGATCAAAGATTTGGGAGTGGAAGGTGATGGAGTGGTGACAACAACAACATCAACGAGAGAAGAAGTGGTGGGTTGTGGTGAATGAGGTCGCTAAGAATCTTCTTCTTCTTCAAGTTGTTGCTCCTCCTCTTGGATGGTTGGAATTTCTAGAACAAATTTCCCCATCCTTTTCACCTTCTTTGATAGTTTCCCTTCTGTTTCTTTTCAGGAGTATACTTTTTGTTTGGGCTTGTGCTCGGGCACATCTTTCCTCTTTTTGGATCTAGTGATAGGTAGGGACTTGGGAGCCTCACCTGATGAGCATGTAGTGGCACAACTATTGGTTTCACTTTCAAGCTCATCTTTGAGCTCCCCACATGTCAACTCTACACCTTGTTCTTGTAGTTGAGCTATTTTTCCATCAACCAATTGCCTGCTTCCTTGTTCAATAGGGTAGGTGATAGTGTCCAAGTTTGTGACCTCCTCCTCATCCCAATCAATCATTGAAAATAGAACATTAGCTAGGTAATTGTACCTCTCATCCAAAATATTGTCGTCCTCGACAATCTGATTTGACACGAGAAAAAAATTAATACATTTCAAAAACTAAGTTCTCATTCACATATAATTCCACATCCAGACCTCTTTGTGCTCATCACAATTGGCCCAAAAATATTCAATATGAGGTCGGTGGCCATATGGTCTCCCAAATTATTTCTTCGGCTTGCCATGGGGATCCACATATCCCCTAACTATATGCAGGTCCAGTTATAGTCTACCAATTCCTTCTCTAAGTACTCTGGACATGGGGCATCAGGGCAAGAATACATTCCCTGTCCAAATGTGAGGGGATATGGAACCCCAACATGACGTTTTTTTCTCTACATGGTATGGTTAGTCTTCAGTTGCGAAGTAAGCTCCAATAGAATGATTTTATCATTGAGGTAGAGTGGCAGCTAGTAGGGTTTTCTTGAGAACCCTTCTACTCAGATGTAGGTAAATTTTGGGAATTGTATGAATAGATATCCAAAACCCTTTATGATTGCCTTGGCACTATGTGTCACTCTTCTTTCATAGTCTCCCCCTAAGGTTTTGATAATTTTCCTAATGAAGGCATCATTCACCCTTCTGTAGTCCCTCTTGAAATTCCTATATTGTAACTAGGGGTAATAGTCACATACCTTTAGTTGTCCCTTCTTGGTTCCCAATGTTCCAACAAAGAATAATCCTTTGTATGGAAACTTAGCCACTAGGAGGTAGACTAGATATGAGGTCATGTAGAACTACAAGGTCTTATTCACCGCCATGAATTGATCATGTAAATTGTTGCTTATCATCTTTTCCTAGTGGAAGTTGGAGGTTCCTCAGAGGATCTCTTCCATGAAATAGAACATCCATTCTTCAAAGAAGGTGGTAGTGGTAGGTCCATCACTCTACTCAGAAGTATGACTAGATCATGATATTCTTCCAAGAAATCACTCCTATAAAAATTTTGGGGCACCTTATTGGCACTAACACTTTTGTCATTTAGCCATGATTGATTTATCATTCTCTTACACACAAGGGAATCTTGTTGCCAGATCTGTAGAGAAAACTCATTTTCCACTTCCTCCATCTCATCAAAAACTGGGATACCAAATGTCCTACTAATAGATTTAGCAGATAAGTCTTCCAACACTCTTCCATCTTTGGAAATTATTTTCCTATTATGAGAGTGATAGCACTCTCAACAAGCCATTACCAACTCTAGAGCAATGAGAGCGGGAGGAAAGTTGGTTGCCTTTGTAAGGATACTTTCTTTTATTCTCAAGGCTTCCTCTGTAGTGGGCTTGACCATCACCTTCTACTTGAATTCATCTAGGTTTACATGCCTGAAGTCAGTGTTAGAGATTGCGTCCCAATTGGACATGATCTTAGAAGTGCATTCTACTCAATGGAACTAGTACTTCATCTATTCCTTTTCTTCTTTCTCCCTAGGAGCTCTAATGGGTTTCTTTCTTTTGACAACCTTTCCCATTGGTGTCTCTGATGGCTCCTTAGCAAGTTCCAAAATCCTACACTCAAAAGGTGTAGTAAATGCATTAACAGATCAAGGGGACAAATGTTAGTCAAATCACACCAGTTCACTATTAGATCCATTTATACATCTTTCAAAAATCATAAAATTCATCACATTTCATTGTTTGAGGCTTTTTTGGGCCATTTATGCAAATGTTGGTTTGGGGGTGCGAAAGTCTATGCAGCTGAAGCTGTGGGGTTGAATGCCATTAGGGGAGAATGCTAGGAAGGTGGAATTTTGTAGACAATCATTTGCAGGTTAATTTATGCATGGCTCAATAGTGAGGCAAATCTTAGGCAATGTCATTTGGCATGTGTGAGATCTTTGGACAGAAGCACCTTCGATTGTTTTCCTTTATCAAATCGACCCTTTGGGTTTATGTGGGTGTGAGGAATGTAGGCATCATGGATGGGAGAGTTGTTTGTGTTTTACTATTAAAGAACATCCCTAGGCAAGTGACATCCCACAAGCATAGTTCCTCATTAAGAAACCCGCATGTCTGTTTTACCTAGTTAAGTTCATTAAGTTCTCATTAGGTTGTGACTCATGGATTGTGGAGTCTAAAGGTGTGAGAGCCATATATCGGGTTGTCATTGGGTCATTGTAGTTAGAAAAGTTGTGGAAGGTGGATGTCTTCCCACATGTGGAGTTCTGCATGATGGAACCCACAAAGCATTTTTCCATAGTCAATTTTCTTGTGAATGCTTTTGGTCAGCGGAAGACGAGTAGCAGAGGGTTGTTGGGGTTTTACCATTAAATAATAGCCTTGGAGTGACGACTTCCTGTGGATGGATGTCCGTAAGGGTGGACTAATAGGGGCCACTTTCCATAGGGTTTTTGTTGACAAACTTGAGGTTTTAACTTGGAGGAAATGCTATCCGCAAAACCTGCATAGTGGAAAGGCGTAGGAGTTATGCCACTGAACAATTGTAGTGCCAAGAAAGATGCCCACGAGGGCTAACCCGCATGACCATCTTGAGTTGGGATCCTATCGGTCCATTCAAAGTTTTTGTTTAGGTTATAATGACTGTGGTACTTTCTTGGTGGATGGACACTAAGGCTTCACCGCGATGGGTTGACAGTGAAATGGGAGCGACCCACAAACAGAGCCCCACATGGGGACCTTCATAAGACAACACTAACTTAGTCATTTTCACTTTGATGAAAAAAATGGGGATTGTGGGATCAATAGCACGGGCCATGTTGATGTTTCCGCTGCTAAGAAATGACAATGGCGGAATGAATTTTTGCACGAATGCAAATCTGGGATTTTGACCTAATCTAAAAATTTTCACAAAGTTTGACAAAAATTAGGTGTAGGACCGATGGTTGTAGAGGCCTTGATGAATATTTTTGGATGAATTAGGGTTTGAATCTTAAAGATTCACCATTAAAATAAAATACACCTAATCCAAACCCTAGTTAATTTGTTGTGAAACAACATTCAGGGAATTAAATGGATGCCTACCTTGTGGTTGGTGAGTATGGTTGCAACTCATTTGCCCAAAGATTCTTTCGCGTGCACAAGGGTCTTCTCTACTTCTCAAATTTGAAAGTGGCAAGTGAAAATGACAACTAAAAAGGCCTCTATTTATAGACTATTTTTCCATTAATGCACACATTAAGTGTAGGTATGGTGAGAAACAGGTAGATGAGGTTTGTAGAAACCGACACTGGCATGGCCGTTAGGTTGAGGTTTAGGCGAAAAAAAGTGAATGTGGGGCCTGCCATGCGAGTGGACGCTATGGGTCAACCGCAAGGGGTAGTGAAGTAAGGTTGGTGACCTTCGAAGGGAGACCCACAACTACAGGTCCGCAAGGTGAGATGGGCACAACGACAGACAGATGGAGGAAACCTGCAACTCAAGTCCTGCAAAGGCTTGAAACTTAGTGAAATTCAAGTAAGTTATTTTGGTCAAGGTATATTTGACAACTTTAAATAAATTCACCAACTTAGGATTCAAAAATAGGGGCATGCAAGATGAGGAAAAAGAAAAAATGACCTAATGAAAGAGAAACAAAGATAGGGGGTCTTCAGTCTAAGTGAGGTGTGTGTGCTATAGGCACAAAAAATGGTGACTGTATTTGGGAGAATGCTCCTAAGCATTCCAAGGGTAAGGATTCATCTGGAACCTAGAATCTCTGGATTCACAGACTAGAAACAAGTATCCTCAAATGAACTAAAGACTTAAGAAAGAACAAAATCCTTTGTTGAACCAAATCATAGAGTACCTCAGAGGTGTGTGCAGTGAGTTTATTCCTCCCTTTCAGAAACCATGGAGGATAGTAACCAATCAGTCTGGGCAAGCTACATAGGAAATATAACCCAAAAAGTAACTTGGACATTGCTTCGCTACCAGTCAGGCATCCATAGCCTTGATGGACTTGTCACTCCAATCCCCATAAACATTACTCTATTTCCAGTCGGGCATCAATAGCCTCGATAGAGTTGCTCATGCACACATGCAGTTTCCTATTCTTCAATATTTTCCTTTTTCTTTTCTTTCTTTTCTTTGATACTCTCTTGCTCAACTAGATAAGAAATGAAGCTTATAGTGGGTTTAGAGATCACAGTGGTCATTGGAATAGATTTAAGATTTTTCACTTGCAGAGGTTTCATGGTAACTATCGTATAGCTCATCAAGAGTATTTAAAATGTGTATCATGTGTAACTTGAGAGACATGAAGGGATTCAATTAAGGATTCCATCCTAGGTCAAGTCAAAGTTCAAGTGAGGCAACCTGCCCCACATAAGTGACTAGAAAATTATGGTGACTCACGAAGACTTATCCAAGGAAAAAAAGGAGTGTGCAAAAAAGTGGACCCTGGGCCAAGCACTGCCACTGCACCAAGACTGAATGACACCCTTAGCAAAATGAAGGTTAGAAGGAAAGCAAAAGTGAAGAAAAATTAAAATAAAAAACAAAAGGCCTATCCTAACTATATATAAAGTATAAGCCTAAAAGCTCAAGCTAGGAAATAATGCTTGAGCCACTACTCATTGACCAGCAACGAGACATCCTCTCCAGTGAGTGTCTTAAGGAAAAATGAATTATCTCCCAAAATCTCAAAAATCTGAAAGGGTCCAAGCTAAAGATTGTCGAATTAGTCATGTCCCCCTTTCTTCTCATGGGTCTTGTCCTGGCATAGGACCAAATATGCAATGCTAAAGGCCTTAATTTTTCTCTACAGTCGAACCATCTCTTGAATAAATCCTAATGTTTGGATAAATTTTCTATTGCTTTATTACAAACTTCTTCCAAGTGGAGTAGCTTAGATAAGAGACCCTCAAGATGGTCTTCCTCCTCATAATAGGTATTGATGAATTGTAGCATAGGAATCTTGAGGTGAACTAGGAAAAGAGGCTCTATTCCATAAATGAGGTGAAATGGAGAATTCCCTAAAGTTGCATTATGACAAGTGTGATCTGCCCATAGAGAAAAACACAATTGGGTGTGCCAATATTTTGGGTTCTTTCCAAGCAGTTTTCGTATGACAGACAACAAGTTCTTATTTGTAGATTTGGCTAGACCGTTCCCTTGGGGATAATAGCTTAAAGAAAAATTAAGTACAATCCCATAATCAAATGTCTAACTAGAAAACTTGAGGGAGGAAAATGCAAGACCATTATCACATACTAGGGAAAAGAGATAGCCAAAATGATTTATAATGAAACTTTCTAAAAAATTAACAAATACTTTAGATGTACATTGCCTACAAGAAATCGCTTCAGTCCATCTAGTGCAATAATCAATAGCGGTCATAATGTACTTGTGGCCTATAGAGGATGGTGGGCTTACTAGACCAATGAAGTCTAGTCCCCACTAAGTAAAGGGCCTTACCTCAGCAACTAGATGGAGTAGGACAACAACATACATTTCCTTGGTGGAAGCAGTCTGGCAGATGTGGTAGGATCGGACGTGATTGTTAGCATCTTTAAACAAGGTCAGCCAGTAATACCCAGCCCATAGGATCTAATGGGCTATTTAAGGGTTGGATCCATGATTGGTGCTGATTTTTTTGTGAAATTGTTTCAATAGTTCAGCTACTTCTGCTTTTCCCAAGCATCTGAGATAAATTCTCTCATGATACTTCTTCTACAATATAACTACTTATAACATGTATTTGTTTCTTTTCAATCGCAGGGCGCATTTTTGTACTCCTTGTAGCCATGATGGACACTTTTTATTCAACAAGTAGTATACTATTTCATCATACCATCCATTGAGGGAAACATCCTTCAAATGGTATTGTTGCATTATGAGATCTGGCTTTGTTTCTTCCATCGTGCGTGTGAGAGCTTATCCTTGAACCAACTTCATAGGCTAAATCTCCATGTCACATTCTTGTAATAGCATAACCCATTTTTTTCTTCTTTCTCCTAATTCGTTCTGCATCAATAGGGTCTTAACAGCTGGGTCTGGGATAATTGCAAACACCTTGTTCCTTAGAATGTAATGCTGAAATTTCTTAACTCCACGAACCAATGCATAAGCTTGTTTCTTAATGTTATGATAATGCAATTCAACATCCTTCAGTGAAGCAGTCATGAAATAAATAGGGTGCTCATTCCCTTCATCATCTTTCTGCATTAAAATGTTGGCACATGAGTTATCTAAAGAGTAGATGTAGAAAGGCTTCAAATAATCTAGGCTGGCTAGCACTGGAGCATCTGCAATAGCCCACTTAATTTCATCAAAATATTGTTTTTCTTCCTACGTTCACTCTACTTTAGCATCCTACTCAAGCATGAAATTCAGTGGCTTAACTATTTCTGTGAAGTCTGTGATGAGCTTCCTAATGAACTTGATCTTTTGAAAGAAATATTTCATCTCCTTTTTGCTGCCAAGAGGCTATATTTTCAATATTTCCTGTATGCACTCCGGATCTATGGAGATTTCTTTGTCTGAAATCATGTTTCCCAATAGTTTTACCTCTGTCACTCCAAAGATGCACTTCTTTGGGTTCAGTGAGATGTTTAACTCTCTACATTTCTAGAACACCTTGCATAAGTCAGAAATGTGATCCCCTCTCTTCTTTGAAAACATAGTAATATCATCCATATATATGATGATGCACTTTCTAATGATATATTTGAAGGTTATATCCATGGCACGCTGAAATGTTGCACCTGCATTGATTAATCCAAATGGAATTATTTGGTAAGAAAACGTTCCCCACTTCATAGTGAATGCCATATTCTTCCTATATTTGTATTGAACCATCACTTGGTTATATCCAGAGTAGCCATCAAGAAATAAAATTAGTTGCAACCCATTTACAATTTGTAGCACTTTGTCAAGTGAGGGCACTAGATAGTTGTCCTTTTCAAAATCCCTATTCAGATTCCTAAAATCTACACATAATCTAATTTTTTCAGTTTTCTTTCTAAATGGGACCAAGTTAGCCACCCATGTGGAATTCCTAACTCAAAAGATGATTTTCACCGAGAACAACTTCTACACTTCTTTGAAAATAATGGGTTCTAATAGTGCATTGATTGGATGCTGACGCTACCAGAATGGTCTCACATCTGGCTTTATGGGGATGGTATGACTAATAATTGACATATCATATGTTTTGAGGTATTCATACCCCCAAGAAATCACATCATGAAAGGTTTGTAGGGCATTAAAATTCCTTTCCTTTCTTCTGGGGTGCACACTTTTCCAATAGAAACATTTTTAACATCTTTTGTAGTACCCATGTTATGAGCATCACATTGATTATCTATTGACTCCTTCTTAGTCTACTGATCTTGGTCTCTAATGTGATCTAATTCAAATATACTTTCTATATGAACCATGCCCCATGGTATTGTGTTGGTATTTAAATCGATTACCCCTTCGATATCAAGCTCAACTTCCTTGGGCTCTACTTCATCTATGATTTGGGAAGCAAATATGTCTAAGCTGGTGATGAAGTCGAGGATGTTCTTGTCATCATTAGACACTTCTAAATGAGTGGCACTGTTGGGAATTGACTGGGTAGAGGTGAGCTCTATAGTGAACTTATTTAAGCTAGTTAATGATAGGGGTTGGAGGGTACTAGCTTCATAAGATAAGATATCAGTGGTCTAATTTTTGCTATGAGGGATCAGTTGAATATTGAATCCATCTAGCCCCTCTATGAGATCCCATACTCTATGCCTATAGTTTTCTAACCTTTTATCATGACAAGAGTATAAATTCCTAACTTCTTTTACAACCAATTCAAAGTCCCCAAAGACCTGTAACATTTTGACCTTCTTCCTTAATGCCATTAGAAACCCATGAACTAATGCTTTGTATTCTATTGCATTTTTGGTGCAGTAAAATTGTAGTCTATGGGTAGCAAAGTATGTCTTACCCATGGGATTGATTAACTAAAATCTCACTCTCACTCCTTGCTTAGATTTAGATCCATCAAAGGACAATGTCTAGAACTTCGAGGGACTCTTTCCTTTGGAGTTGAGGGAGCCTACATCCTTCTTTTCTAGTTGCTTGTCTATTTCTCCACCCTTAAATGGCTATTTGTACCGGGGCTGACTTCAATCTTGTTGCTCTTTCATAACCTCCTTAGGAGTGATCTTCCCTTTTATATGCTCTACTTTTGTTTGGAATAAAAAACACTCAAACTCAGAATGAGCCGCATCATGCACTCTACACTAGCTAAGCAACAACAACTCCTTGAAATCCATTCTAGCTCCTAAACTGAGTTGATCTTGCACACATTTCTACATGAATTCTTGGAAGTCATCTAGTAACACAAGATGACCATCCTCTTGGTATTCTTCATTTTTGGACTCAATCAATGCTTTCGTGCTATTAGGAAGGGGATCCAAATTAACAGGGGAATTATAGAACACAAGGCCTCTTTTTCCCCTTCCTCTTCTTCACCTTAATAAGTGTTAGGAAAGTAGTTTCATAATTTTGTTTCCGCAAATAAAACTTCATTTGTGTTGTACTTAGTGATCATGAATTTCATCTAAGGCTTGCATTCAATGTGAATTTTATTATGTATCCCTTTCTAGGGCAGCCACAGATGTGAGTAGTTAGTCGCAACATAGCCATTCAATGCCAAGGTGAGGTCCCTTCCTAATATGATGCCATAGGTATCAAGGATGTCAACAACCTCAATGTCAATAACTTGTTGCACCCTTGGATCGGCTACAATTTGCATAGGTATCCTATTCATTTCCCCAACTATGTTCACCTCGGTCTTATCTAACTAAGTCACCTTATGTCTAGATGGAGTTGGAGTTATTCCTAGTGCTTGGCATACTGCGAATGGCATAACATTGGTTGATGCTCCTAAATATAGCAATTAGCTATGTAAATTCTTGCCAAATATGTGAATTGTCATAAGGAAAAGAGGGGTATCAAACATCCCTTGGAACAACCCTACAAAAACATCATCTTGGGCCACTTAAGCCTTGTCCTTGCCACTATATTTATCCTTTCTTTTCACTTGACTTTGATCTTTGGTTGGAGGTTTGTCCAACCATTGACTTTTACTCTTTTCCTGGTTTGGGAGTTGATCAGGTTTCTTTCCTATGATTTCCTTGATCACAGGCTCATTGTTGGAGGTATCAAAGGAAACTCTCTTTGTAGGTACCTCTTGGGATGGTTTAAACAGAGTGGTCCCATTTAATGACCGAAATAATGCATTGCGAACAACAAGTACCCTTAACAATTCAAAGGCTGATAGGCTCACTTTGACTTTCTTTAATTCTTCAGCCACATATTCTCCCATTTGCTCAACTTATGCCTCAAAGATAGTATGTTGGGTAGTATTGGGAAGTTGGTTTTAAGTTTGATTAGGCTGCCTATTTTTGTTTAAATATTGGGTAGGCACTTTAGGATAGGTTGGATTATTGCTAGTATTAGGATTAGGTGGGGTATTGAAATTGTTAGGCAGGGTAGAGGTTGTGAAAGGACCACCAACTTGTCTATTTCTTAGGTTGTAAGGAGTTTCTCATTGGTGGAACATGTGAACATCATCCTCACGCTACTCCTCCTCATCTTTGGGACCATTATCTATGGATTCAGGGAGATGACATAGAGAGCTCTCGTTACTTACCTCTTTTGCTTCTCCTTACTTGGTTGCAACCTCCTTCTTAGGCGAATTTCTATCACTTTGTGGGAAAGGAGCTTGGTTGACCACCAACATTGAGAAATCATATGGTTCTTGTGGAACAATGTCTTTGCAACCCAAACCATCAAAAACATTTTGTAGTTCCACTTGGAAGATTTCTACAGTAGTTTGGAACTCCGAGCAATCCAACTCAGAATACCTGTTGGTTTTGTAAATTCAGCACCATCTAGATAGGGCAGCTTCAACCAAGTACACTCCACTTGTGGATTTATCTATGCCACCTAGTGGGTCAAGAGGTGTGGGCTCACCTCCATTGTTGGGTCTAGTGTTCCAAGTTATGTTTTTCCTTTGAGATGGCCTTCTTTCAAATTTCTTCCTTGATTTATGACCCCTTTCATAATTTCATCCTAAGGATGTACCGGAGTCATGATTGTCTCAATGGAGGATAGATTGAATGATCCTTTGAGGATCTTGTAGTTGGTTATTTTGGTTTCTTAAATGGGTCATCTCGGTGGAAAATTTCTTCACTAATTTAGTCAACTCATCGATCCGATCCTTCTCTACATTATTTTGCAGAGACATTAAATTTTGAAGGAAAATGGGTTGCAACAAAGGTTGGTTCTACTAGGCAGTTGGGAATTCTGATTTTTGCAAGTATGAGGGAACTTGAGATTCTTGGGGATAAGCTTACTAGTGTGGAGTTTTTAGGTAGCTTGACATCAATGGGGCTTGATTTAGTGGTTGTCCTGGATGTGGCACGATCAACCACTGTAGAATTGGATTCATCAATGGAGTTTGGTGTGCCAAAGCTTGAGTAAGTCTGTGAATTTGAATAGGGTTGTAAATTGGCCCCAATGAGGGAAACAAACCTATGATATGTTGTTCCAAATTGGTGCTAGCTTTCACTACTTCTACATATGCATCATTCAACATTGCAGGTGGTTGATGCATCCTCTTGACCAGAGTGAATGTGAGGTTGTCCAAAATAGTGTAGTATACTAGCCTAGCTGATGCATCATCAACTACGTAAGGAGGTTGCAACTTCATGTAAGCTCTATGAAACATATCATTGAATGAGTTGATAGGTTTGTTGACCTCCCTCCTTACACACATGAGTTGTTGGTAGAGTTCTATGGGGCTGACAAGAACCTTAAATTTTTGCAAAAATGTGTTCTTCATGAGGTCCCAAGAGGTAATGGAGCCTGTGGCAGATGGATATACTAATAGAATGATTTATCCCCCAAGGAGTAGGGGAAGAGCCTACAAGCCACGTCATCATGTTCAATCTCCATATCCTTCAAGGCTATTTGGAAGATCTTGATGTGTTCTTTTGTTGTTCTTTGTGGATCACATGGATGAAACTTGGTGTAGAATCCTTTTGGATTCTTTGGCACATCATGGTAGTCATTGAAGGACAATGGAGATGGGTTATTTCCCAACCAAGCCATTGGTGGAGGTGGATGTGGATGTGGACATGGTAATGGTTGTGTTGCAACAACTTGAGGCTAAGGTGGGGTAGCTGGTGGGATAGCGCCCTGTGAATGAAGTGTGGGGGTGAGGACAACACTTTGGAGGAGGGAAATGAATGGAGAAAATGTTTTTTGGAGTGAAGGCAAGGATGGAGGTGGAAGTATGGAAGGATATGAAGGGGATGGAGGTCAAGTGAGTGGGGTTGAAACTAATGCTTCCCCTTTTTTGGCTCTCCTAGCCTTAGTAGGGGGTTTCAACTCTTTAAATTCTCCCTTGTTTGGTGTTGATCTTGTTATCCTATGAGATCCTTGGGAGAAAGATGGCCTAGATTGATCTAGCTTAATTCAATGCCCTCCTTCTAGTGTTAGTTTTGATGATGGGAGTGTTTTCACTTCTGAATACAGATAGAGCATAAATTCTCTATCTCTCTTGAAAGATAGTTCCATACAAACAAGTTGCACAAAATATCCCAAGGTCTCTCAAGTATTAGGTCATGAAAGTGCAAGAAAAACTCAATTAATTGTTGTGATTTTATGGTAATCACAAGGGGCCTTTATGGTTTTCTATGCATGGGGAATTTGGGTTTGCAAATGGAGTTTCATGAAGTTTGGAAATGATGAACAATTGTTGAAAGTTCAAAGCAATGAGCTAATACTCCTTTTGGTTCATTAGATTTGGCTTTACAATCATGCTAGAACTTGTCTTTAACTTCTGATTTTAAAGAAATAGCAAAAGGAAAAGTGAGTAGAAGTTTCCTAAATTTTCAACTATCATGAATAGTAACAATGGAGGATGCTACAGTGGACATACTTCCAAAAACTGAATCCTACTTAACTAGTGATAGCCCACAGTCTCGTAGAATTAGTGCAATCTTCAAGGGGTCTTTGCAGATTTTTAGATTGTATATTCACCTTTAAAGCATGAACAACAATTGAACTTAAGTGCAGAAATATAAGTGAGATTAGACTAAATTTGCACAACCATTTATCATCAATCAAACAACCAAAAGTATGAGCTAGAAATGCATCAAACACAATAGCAGACATCCACCATTAAAGTACCACAGTGAACCATTGACTAGCATGAACTCAAACTTGAAATAACAAAGCTGAAATTAACTATTAGAGATAGAATCATGCACACATGGAGAGCAATACACAAGAAGTAATCAAAACAATGCTTTTTTCTCATATATTTTTCTATAGCATGTCTTTACGCAATAACTCATCTCTCTCTTGGAAATGAGAGGATGCCCTTATTTATAGTTTACAAAAAGTAGAATGAATGGACAAGATTCATTTATAATGAGTGGATTAGATTTATTCTAACTTAGGGTTTCACCTACCCCCAATGTATTACAATATAAAAGGTGAAACCCCCAATGTATTACAATATAAAATAGACTTTTGTCTTTTTACCTATTTTGTTTCCTAATCTATTTTATCATGTAGCTACTTCAAACCTTTTTAACTATTTTATCAAATATTCATCTACTATAATAATATTTCTAGGTTCCTTTTGTGCAGTTGCATATCCATGAACTTTCCAATTACAACTATCAAACTCTTTTCTTTCATGATGTCACATTTGAAGATCTGAGATGTAACTCTTTTGAATCCTTCCCTCATTTTATCACAGTTCCCTATGCATTTTGGCTTAGCCTTGATCATTTTTTTCTAATTCTATGAAGGCTCTAGTAGAAAAATCCATAAAGTCTGGTGACAACGTGTTGCCAACACCTTGTTCCATTAAAATAGGTAATCCTATGCAGTTCAGAGAACTCCTTATAGGTATCCATTATATCTTTGACCTCCTTTTGTAAGGTTTGAAAGTCATTTTTCATTCTGGTTGCATGATGGATGCCCATATCACCATTGTAGATCACCTTGTTGAACCAGTTTGAGTAGACTCGGTCTAGTTCTTCATTTTTTCCATTTTTTTTTATTTCTTCCTTCGAAAGCAAGGTAGGCACTAGTGATTATGTTTGGGACTCTTCTATTAAATTCCATTGTTGAATGTAAGTAGTGAGATCCACCACTTGTTCCTTCAATTCCTCCTTCATAGATTGATCCTTGTTCAATTATTGCAAAATGGAGGAGATAGACCCATGGAATTCATCGATTTTCTATTCACGAGTTGCCAAGCCTAGATTAATGGTGGATATGTGATAGTCCTAGACCTGGATGGTGATCACATCCTTTTCTGATACTAGAGTGGCTATCTGCAATGTTCTAGACCTAGAAGCATCAACCATGATGTGTGATCAAATCTTAAGCTTCTTTTCTTTCTAGGTCCTAACTTGTTCCTTGCCAAGATCACCTCCAATCAGGCCTTAGGATCACAACTATTGGAGCCTTCTTTAACTACTGATCTAGCCACATAGGGACCTTTGTTTGATGCTTTCATGATTCATGATCACCTTCCTCATCTTGTTGCTTTTGAGGTTCATCCTCTTTATCACTATGATACTCTTCATCACTCTTTTCTTCCTCATCTGACTCATTTTCTTGTATCACAGATTCTTCTCTCTTGGGCTTAGTAGATATTACATTTTCCTCAATAATGTTCCCTTTCTCTAGTGATGATGTCCCTTTAGTAGCTTCTGACTCAATCTCAACATTTCCTGTGAGCTCAACATCCTTTTCTTTCACAGTTTCTTCTTCTAGAAGCACCTTTTCATCTTTCATGACCTCACCTTGTCTAGTCCATGGAGGCTCATCAATTATCTCCACACCTATGTTTATATCAATCTTCCCTTCCTTAGAGCGAGGCTTCTTGGGGTTCACTTCTTCATCTTTGTGTTCTCAGGGTTGTTCTTCATCTGGCTCCTGATCACATGTTTCAACTTCACAATGCTCCTCAATCCCATCATTTCCTTCATCCTCGAAGGTTTTTTGTGCTTCCTCATTTGAGGCCACCTTATCTATGTTTATATCAATCCACCCTCAGGATGCTCAAAATAATCATCCTTATTGGAGTCCTTTGGCTCCTCGGGAACATCTTTAGCGACCTCCTTAGTTTTCTCTGCACTGATCCTCTCCATTTCTTATGAAATCTATATTTTCTCTTGCGTCTTTGGTGGCTCAATTGGTGGTGGAGGGAGACGAAAAGAAACAACAAGTTGTGGAATTAGCTCTTGGACCTTGGGGTCGAGGATTACCCCAGAGAGCTCATCATTTTTTCCTTCTTTGACAGTTTCCCTTCTTTTTTTTTTTGGGAGTACTTTTTTCTTGGGCTGGCACTCAGGTACATCTTTCCTCTTTTTGGATCTAGTGACAAGTGGGGACTTGGGAGCCTCACCTGACAAGCCCATAGTGGTGCCACTATTAGTTTCACTTTCAAGCTCATCCTCAACCTCCCCATATGTCAACTCTACACCTTGTTCTTACAGTTGAGCTATTTTCCCATCAACCCATTGCTTGGTTCTCTGTTCAATAGGGTGAGTTGTAAGGAAAGAAAAGGTTTGGAAACACTTTCCTAATGCTAATTCTAAGAAGAGAATGTATACTTAAGGTTCAAATTTCAAATTACAGTTCATTAAATATGCACATTACCAAGAAACAGATAAGAAAAAAAATTACACAACATAGAATAGACACTAGATTTAACGTGGGAAAACCCTTTCAGGAGAAAAACCCACCACACCTAGAAAAACTCTTTGCATTACAGTGAACAAGACTCACATACAAAGTTACAATTTCTTCCTTTTAGATGTCAATTTAGACACTCAATATAGGTAACATTACAAACGTGATCTATCTCATTCTCTATCTCAAACCCACAACTGAACTCTCTTCGCTATTCCAATGCATTACACATTATAGCACTTTTCTTTCCTGAGAGAAAATCACAATCAACCTGCATCACCAGACCCATATGGGAAACATACCAATTTAGTTCCCAATCATAAATGCTAGCAAAATAAGGAGAGAAAATTGAGAGGGGGTGAATTAGTTGTCACAAAATATTTAAACTTTTCAAACTTAACTCAATCTCAGATCTAATGAATGAAAAATAAACCACAACAATCAGCACATCAGAAACATAGAGAACACCAAGATTTTTTAGTGGAAACCCTATTAAGGGAAAAACCACGGTGGATGTCAATCCACAATATTATACCCTGTTAAAAGTATAATGAAGGATAATGGGAATGCACATGCATTCAGGCACACTACCTAGAGCTCACTACTCAAATACAAGAAGGCTCATTGCCCAAAGAAGACAAACTATCTTACAACAATTCAGATTAGATCTGCAAGGTATGAATTGAGAAAATAGCTTCTACAAAATCCTGATTATAGTTTCGGTTAAGCATAGAAACACTCCTTCACACTTCACTCAAACTTCTTCACACTCTGCTCTACAATCAAGTGATTAGATCACTATTCGCACACTTTCTCTTTCTCTAGAACTCATTCACTACATAAATTTGCGCAAAAAACCGCTCTTATACATCCACAACATGGAATTACATCAACTTCATCAGCCAAAATAAAATATAAAACATATACACAATGTCAACCTAAATTTACAAGTAAATTTTTAATGCGAATCAAACACCGTCGGCCACAAAATAATGATGACTTAAAAAATATTCTCGAGCAAGCCAAACATTCAAATTTTAATCTCCAAGGATCCACAACACATTACAACCACCATGTTGGACAAGAACATAAAAACCCAAAAACACAAGAGAAAAATCATAGACCACGAGCACACTGATCAACGCGGATGTGCAAAAAATATAGAGTATGATCTAGAAACATCCACAAGCATCATGAATCATTAGAGAAGCATCCACAACAACTAAAATTACTAGAATGACATCAACTTCAATCATAAACACTAACTGAATCCACATAAAAACTGTCAGAACACAACTGTTCATAACACGATTAAATCTTCACTTGGACTTCTGAAACTTTTGGTGGATAAACTAGATACACTAAAAAATAAACCCTTTATTCCAAAATGACTAATCATCAATATACTGAGCAAGAAACCTTCATGAACTTCACTATTCCACTATCAACCTGTAACTATTTATTTAACAATTTTCTCAATACCCTTGACATATACAGCCTACAATACATCAATGCTAATAGTGTTGACATAAATGACAACCACATATCAACAACAAAATCACAACATCCAAAAATCTCCCCCTTTAGCATTGATGGCAACACATGATGTGAAAAACACCATCAACGCAACTCTCAATCAGTACTTACTCCCCCTTAGATTCTGACTTTTTTCCTCATGTTTTTTTTCACATTGCTCTTCTCCCCCTTTGACATCAATGGCAAATATAAGCATTATATTTCCACATACAAGCTTTGAACCACATATCTACAAATCTGACTACTCCCCCTAAGTAGAAGCCACATAAACATCAATTTGGATCAGAATATAGCTATGAAGCACATGGATTACTGCAAGTAAATGCATCTCTAGTTCTTATCAGAAGGGGTAATCACCCCTAGCATCCCTTTGAGATACTCAAAAGTATCCTTTGGAAACAGCCTAGTGAAAATGTCTACAATTTGTTCTTTGGTAGGAACATACTCCAGTCTGACTTCGTTATCACTCACTTTCTCCCTCAGGAAATGAAACTTGATTGATATATTCTTGGTCTTAGAGTGTATCACTAGATTCTTTGATATGTTTATTGTACTTGAATTGTCACAGTATATGCAAATAGGCTCATCATATACTAATCTAATATCTTTCAGCATCTATTTCATCTACAACACTTGAGTACAATTATTTGCAGCAACAATATACTATACCTCAATAGTATATAGGGAAATGGAATTCTACTTTTTACTCAACCAAGACACTAGCTTCTTCCCTAGGAAGAAGGCACCACCACTAGTGCTCTTCCTATCATCTACATATCCTGCCCAATCCGCATCAGTATAGGCACTCAAGGTAAGATCATCATCTTTAGAACACCAAAGCCCAAAATCAACTGTTCCTTTCAGGTATCTGGAAATTCTCTTTATAGCAGTCACATGAGATTCTTTCGGATCAACTTGATATCTAGCAACCATACACACAACATTCATGATGTTCAGTCTAGTTTGAGTTAAGTAGATAAATCCGCCAATCATTGACCTATATCTTGTTTTATTTTCCTTCGAAGAATCATCATTCTATGTTAACTTGCATCCGGTTACCATGGGTGTACCAATAGGATTTGAGTCTTCCATGCCAAACTTCTTTAACAACTCTCTCACATATTTGGACTGAGATATGAAAATCCCATTGTCTAACTGAGTGACTTGTAATCCTAGAAAAAACATCATCTCTCTAATCATACTCGTTTCAAATTCACTTTTCATTTCATCAGCAAACTTCATACATAGATCATCATCACCTCCAAAAATAATGTCATCAACAAAGACTTCAATAATCATCTCCTTATCATGATCCAAATTAAAATACAAGTTTTTACCACCAATACCTTTATTGAATCCAATCTTTAGTAAGTATTTATCTAGTCTAGCATACTGGGCTCCAGGGGCTTGCTTGAGTCCATACAAAGCTTTCTTCAATTGGAAAACCATGTCTTCCTTATCATTTAGTTGAAATCCATCCAGCTATTCAACATATACCTCTTCTTCTAACTCATCATTCAAAAAGGCTTACTTCATATCCATTTGATAGACTTTGTAGTTCTTATATATGGCATAAGAAAGAAATAATCTTACAGCTTCAATTCTGGCAACAGGGGCAAAGGTTTCTTCAAAATCAATACCTTCCATTTGTGAATACCCTTTACATACTAGTCTTTCTTTATTCTAAACCACTTCACCTTGTTCATTCAACTTATTCTGAAAGACCCATTTAGTACCAATCACATTTTTATCTTTAGGTCAAGAAACAAGAATCCATGTATCATTCTTTTCAATTTGTATCAGTTCTTCCTTCATAGCTTCCATCCAGTGTTCATCATTACAAGCTTCATTGATATTGTTAGGCTCAGTCTTGGAAATCAGACAATACTCTTCTACAATACTTCTTCTAGTATGCATACCTTTATTCTTATCTCCTATAATTTGATCTTCAGAATGATTTAGCTTTACATACCTTATAATTTGAGGATTCTCTCGCACTTTTGGTTCTTCTATTCTTTCTTCTACACTTCCACTTGTCTCTCCTTCCTGAATTTCTTTATTTACCAGAACAATATGAACTTGATTCTGTGTCTGATCATTCTTCCCTTTGTTTTTACTATCTTGTTGGTCATCTAAATCACATCCACAATACCTAGATGATCTAGCATAGTCCTCATCAACTCTAACATTTTCACTTTCAACCATTTTTCTCAATCTTCTATTATAGCACTGGTAAGCCTTGCTTTTAGTAGAGTAACCTAGAAAGATTCCTTCATCGCTTCTTGAATCAAACTTGCCTATGTCCTCATCTCTCTTAATATAACACTTGCTTCCAAATATCTTGAAATATTTAACAATAGGCTTATAACCAAACCACAACTCAAAAGGAGTCTTACCAGGAATACCATTGACATTTACTTAGTTTAGAGTGTACATAGCAGTGCTTATAACTTCTCTCCAATAGATGTGAGGCACATTTCCTTCCAACATCATTGAACTAGCAGCATCCAAAATTGTTCTATTCTTTCTCTCTACAACTCCATTCTTACGAGGGGTTCGGGGAGTAAATAACTTTCTTTTGATTCCATGCTCTTCACAGAAAGAATTGAACTCCTGAGAGGTGAACTCACCACCTCTGTCTAACCTTAGGAATTTGATCTTCAAACTTGTCTCATTCTCTGCCATAGCTTTGAAACTTTTTAACTTCTCTAATGCTTCACATTTTTCTCTTAAGAGAGAAACCCATATCATCCTAGAGTAATCATCAATAAGCAACATAAAGTACCTTTCTCCTTTAAGACTTCTGATTCTAGAGGGACCGCACAGATTAGTATGCACTAGCTCCAGTACTCCATTAGAATGATGTTGTTTTCTTTGAAAAGAAACTCTAGTATGCTTTCCCATCTGACATTTCTTGCATATTATGTTAGTAGGCTTCACTAGCTTAGGTAGATCTCTTAATGCTTGAGTGGAGCTTACCTTGACAATGTTATCAAAATTCACATGACACAACCTCCTATGCCATAACCATCTTTCATCTACTTGAGCAATTAAACAATTTTCATTAGCAACACTCAGATGAAAAATATTACCTCTTGTCTTTGTACCTGAAGCAATTGAACTGAAGATTGTTACCCTTTTCCACCATCTATCCAAAACTCAATAGGTTATGCTTCAAGCCTTCAACATAAAGGAAATCATCAACGTTATGTTTATCACCAAGACAAATAGATCCTCTGCCACAAATCACACAAACATTGTTATATCTGAATCTTACAACCCCACCATCATATTTCTCTAGACTTACAAATTTTCTTTTGTCACTAGTCATATGATGTGAGCATCCACTGTCAATAATCCAATCATCCTTTTCTTCAATTCAAGTTGCAAGAGATTTCTCAACTTTAGTAGATTCAGTAGCCACCAAACCATTTTCCTTGATAACGATGAAAACCCATTCACCTTCATTTCCATTTTCTTTATTAGATTCTTCATCAGTCACACCTTCTTCAGCATAATAGCATTTCTTTTGAAATTTATGTTTGTTAGGCTTAGACCTAGGGACTCTTTCAGGACACCTTGAAGTAAAATGACCTATTTTACTACAAGAGAAACATTTAATATGCAACTTTCCTTTATACTTACCTTGTCCTTTGCCTTCTTTCTTCACAATCAATGCTTCCAACTCTTCTACATCTCTTTCTCCATCTTCAAGTTGTTTCATCTCTTCCTCATACTTGAATGTCTTTCTAGAACTCTCTCCCAGATCATATCTTTGCTTGTTTCTTCTAGATACAGATTCCTTAAATGCAAATTCAGTCTTGGGGGAAAAATCACCAAATTCACTCAACTCAAAGGTAGCAAGTTTACCAATCAACATATCTCTTGTCACATTTATTATTATTCTAAGCTCTTCAATAGCATGAGCCTTTGATTTGAAAGAGGGAGGAAATGATTTGAGAACTTTAGGTACAATTTCTTGTTCATCTAGGGTACCACTAACACATCTAATACCCATCACAAGTTCATTTACTCTTTGCATAAAAGAAGAAATATTTTCATCTTCACCCATCTTCAAAATTGCATGCTTTCCTTTCAAACTCTGTAGCTCAGTGACCTTCACAAGTGCATCTCCTTCATACAAAGTCTCTAGCTTCTTCTAAATATTATGAGTTGTCTTCAGATCCATGACATTTGTCATTTCCGAATTCGTTAGAGTGCTCAGCAAAGCTTCAATATCCTTGACGTTAATTTTAGCCTCTTTAATCTCATCAGGAGTGGAAGGACCATTCTGAGGAATAACATATATGTTCTTTGTAATCTTCTAGAAGGGTTCACCAATACACCTCAAATGACACTCCATTCTAGCTTTCCACAGAGAGTAATTTTTTCCATCAAATCTAGGATTGTCCTTCTTGTATGATGCCATCTTGGATAACCTCAAGCTTTTAAAATTCTTTGGAGGAACCTTCTTTGATACCAATTGTTGGAAAAACAAGGACAGACAACTAAGAGGGGGGGTGAATCAATTGTCATAGAATATTTAAACTTTTCAAACTTAACTTAATATTAGATCTGATGAATGAACAATAAACCACAACAATCAACATATCGTAAACATAGATAACACCAAGATTTTTTACGTGGAAACCTTGTTAAGGGAAAAACCATGGTGGATGTCAGTCCACAATATTATACCCTATTAAAAGTATAATGAAGGATAATGGGAATGCACATGCATTCATGCACACTGCCTAGAGCTCATTGCCCAAAGAAGACACACTATCTTACAACAATTCATATTAGATCCGTAGGGTATGAACTGAGAAAATAGCTTTTACAAAAGCCTAATTATAGTTCTGGTTAAGCACAAAAACACTCCTTCACACTTCACTCAAACTTCTTCACACTTTACTCTACAATCAAATGATTAGATCACTATTCACACACTTGCTCTTTCTCTAGCACTCCTTTGCTACGTAAATTCGCACAAACAACCACTCTTATATATTCATAACATGGAATTACATCAATAACTTTGTCAGCCAAAATAAAATATAAAACATATACACAATGTCAGCCTAAATTTACAAGTAAATTTTTCATGCAAATAAAACACCATTAGCCACAACATAATGAAGACTTAAAGCAATATCCTTGAGCACACCAAACATTCAAATTTTTATCTCCAAGGATCCACAACACATTACAACCACCATGTCAGCCAAGAACATAAAAAACCCGAACACACAAGAGAAAAATCATAGACCACGAGCACACCGATCAACGCTGACATGCAACAAAGATAGAGTATGATCTAGAAACATCCACAAGAATAAAAAATCATTAGAGAAGCATCTGCAACAACTGAAATTACTAGAATCACATCAACTTCAATCGGAAACACAAACTAAAGCCACAAAAAAATTGTTAGAACACAACTTTTCTTAACACGATTAAATCTTCACGCAGACCTCTAAAACTTTTAGTGGATAAACTAGATACACTTAGCAATAAACCCTTTAGTCCACAATGACTGATCATCAACGTACTGAGCAAGACACCCTCATGACCTTCACTATTCCACTATCAAGCTACAACTCTTTCTTTAACAATTTTCTCAATATCCTCAACATATACAACCTACAATACATCAATGCTAATAGTGTTGACATAAATGGCAACCACATATCAACAACACAACCAAAACATCCAACAGTAACAATAGACCAATCATCATACAACAATTACCATATTGATCCATGTTGAAGAGACAAACTTCAATCTCTTACTGATCTACTCGAGTCACACTGATGCATGCATATCACAATACACTGTCGAGCAAATTCAACTTGTCGATGAGAGATCTCAACATCTCCTATTGATCCACTAAGGTCTCATCAATATTGACTGTATAATTTCTAACCTATGGGATTATCATCTTGTCAAGGAGACATTTCAATATCTCCTACTGATCTCTATAGGTCTCATCGATGTGTTCTTTACCATCCATGTGGTCTCCACTACAGGTTAGTGAAGTGACATCCTTTGTTGAAAAAGAATCTTCCAAAGTCACAGTGAACACCCAATGTCTCACTGACAAGGGCTATCAAGACTTGTTTTGGATGTCAATGAGACATTTCACAATGTCTCATCAATCACCCATAGTCACACCGACAAGGGTTGTGGCTTAGCATCGGCATGTTGAGGAGGCACTACCTGAAGTCCTAGCAATAGTGCAACCATTTTCTGATGATGCCGCCACAAGGAATTTTAGTCTTTTGGTGAGACAATGAACAAACACATGCCAATAGAGGAATCTCTTATCGACAAGCCTCCAAGTTGGGAAAAAACCAAACTTCAGAACCTCCAATCAAAGGTTAGGAATTTTCCAAAACCCATGACATGGCAATAACGAAGGGAACTCGTCAACACCAGAAGCTTGAACCATCATGAAGAGAAAGAGAGAGGTCTCACCAACCACAAAGAGTCTCACCAATGGAGCTAGGTGAAACATTGAAGACTCCATATGAGGTCATGCCTACAAAATACTATCTTGCTAATAAAGACCAACTAATCACTATTTTCTCCCACTTGACGAAGGCTTACTGGCTTCTCAAAACCAAGATTATTGAATTTCATAGGCCCTAAGTCCCATCTAACTGGCACACCACCTAAACTTTTTTGTGCTCACTAGTTTCGTTAATGCATTTGCAACATTTTCCAGAGTATCCACCTTCTCAAGATAGACCTTTCCATCCTCCACCATACCCCATACAAAATTATATTGCACATCAATATGTTTCATCCTAGCATGGAAAGTTGGATTTTTTTCCCAAAAAATGGCACTCTAATTGTCACAACAAATTATAATTTGGCCTACATTGAAGCCAATATCAGAACACAAACATCTAATCCAAATATCTTCTTTCCAAGCATGTTTTTCTACCATATAGTTTTCTTCCATAGTAGATAAACTGACTACAGCTTGCCACTTGATCATCCAACTAACTACACCACCATTCAACGTGAAGATGTATCCACTAGTGGACCTTTTGCTATAAATGTCCCCTACCCAATTAGAATCCACATAACCTCAAATGATGATGGATCTTTGTGACCTAATTGAGTTACCATGAAATCACAAAATGTACTGAGAGGTACCTTTTAGATATCTAAAGACTCTTTTCATAGCATCCCAATGCGGTCTTCCTAGATTTTCCATAAATTGGCTAAGTGCTCCCATTGCTTGGGAAATGTCTAGCCTTGTACAGACCATTACATACATTAAGATACCAACTGCACTTGCATAAGGAACTCTAGTCATGTCCTTCATCTCAGTAGGATATTTTGGACAATCTTCAATAGATAGCTTCATCCCCTACAACACTAAAACAACTAGTTGTTTGCAATAAGTCATGTATCAAATCTCTCTAAGAAAGTATTGATATACTTACTTTGGTTGAGCCAAAGCTTTCTAATTCCTATATCCCTTTTTATTTCCATCCCCAAAATATACCTTGTTGCACCAAGATCTTTCATTTTGAACTTTGCAGACAATTGATATTTTAAATTAGAAATCATAGTCTTACTATTTCATATGAACAACATGTCATCAACATATAGGGCAATAATAAGCACTCAATCATTTTTTAGTTTGTAAGTACACAAACTGATCAAATTTTTATCTTACAAATCCCAATGAAAACATAAATGTTTCAAACTTCTAGAACCACATTCTAGGTGATTGTTTTAAACCATACAAAGATTTTTTTAACTTGCAAACCAGATTTTCGTTACCTTTTCCACAAAGTGCTTAGGCTAGGACATATAAATTTCTTCTTCAAGATCTCCATGAAGAAATGTTATCTACACATCCATATGTTCAATCTCTAAGTCATACACTGCTGCAAGTGACAAAAGAAATCTAATAGATGTTAGTTTAGCCACAAGAGAGAAAATTCCACCATAATCAATTCCCTCTACCTAGGAATAACCATTCGCAACCAACCTAGCTTTATAATTTTCCACATACCATCCAAACCAATTTTTTTCTTAAATACTCACTTACAGCCAACGGGCTTTCTACCTTCAAGCAAGGGCACCAAATCCCAAGTTGCATTATTTTTTAGTGATGCCATTTCCTCATTCATGGATTTTAACCAAGAATTTGAATCAAAAATTTCAATTGCCTCCTTCACAGTCCTAGGCTCATTAGTGCTTGTAATCAAAGCATAGGCACAATTTACATCCAACATAGAAAAACCATACCTTTTAGGTTGCTACCTTTCACGTGTAGACCCCCTCAAAGGTTGAGGCTGAGGTTGTGGTTCTTCTTCATCAGAACTCTCAGAGCTGCTAGAACTCTCCTCAGTTTCAGGTACACTTCATAGTTCCTCTTTATTTGGAGTTCAAGGAATTTCAACTACCTTTGCATTGTTTTCTTCTTTCATCTCTAACTACAGATCCACTGAACAAGGTTTCAGCTCATGAAAAGCTACATTTCTATTGTATACAACCTTTTCAGTCACCAGATCCAAAATATTGTATCCTTTCACACCAATTCCATAGCCAATGAAGATATATTTTTCAGCTTTATTCTCTAGCTTAGATATTTTCTCTTTCAACACATGAACATAGAATTCATAGCCAAAGACTCTAGCATGTCTTAAATAGGGCTTCCTACCAGACCAATCTTCTATAGGAATTTCACCAAAAAGTGTCAAAGAGGGAGATCGATTTGATAAATAACATGCTATAGCCACAACCTCAACCCATAACTTCTACTCTAGACTAGCATTTCTCAACATGCTTCTTGCCTTTTCCATTAACGTCCTATTGAACCTTTCAGAAACTCCATTTTTCTGCATAGTGTAAGGTGTCATTTTATGCCTTTTTATTCCATGTTCTTTGCAGTACCTTTCAAAATCTACAAAACAAAACTTATCACCATTATCTATCCTCAGGAATTTAATTTTTCTACTAGTGCGATTTTCTACCAAGTTTTTATACTATTTAAACCGACTGAACACTTCTAATTTACTTTTTTTTAAATACATAAAATCCCTTCTCAAATAATCATCAATAAAAGAAACATAATATCATGATTTTGATAATGAAGGAACATTTACTGGACCAAAAACATCAAAGTGACTATAATCTGAAACACCAGAAGATTTATGAGGACTAGAATAAAATGAAACATGATGTTTTTCATATATATAATGTTTACAAAAATAAAACTCAAGGTTACAGTCATCAAGCCCTTCAACCAAGTTTTTGTTTTTCAAACCTTTTAAGCCTTTCTCACCAATGTGGCCAAGCCTTTGATGCCAGAGCATGGTATTTTCTGTAGGAAGTTTCATCTCCAAAGAATTCACCCCTAGAGGAACTTTAGTCTCCTTCTCTACTCCAACAACCTTGCTTGAATTTTCAAAGACACTCTTGCATTGAACTACATTTGTGTCCATCTTGTACAGAGTACCAATTTGAGCACCCCTAGCCAACACCATTGAGCCTCTTGTCATTTTACAGCCACCATTCAAAAAAGAAACTTGTATGCCAACATCATTCAACTTGCTTATAGATAGTAAATTTTTAGCCAGACCTAGTATATACATTACGCCATCAATCTCTTTGATCCTTCCATCAAGAAATTGAATTCTAACTCTTCCATGACCAACAATTTCTAGATACGAGTCACTTGCTAGATACACCTTTCCACTGGCATACTTTTCATATTTTGTAAGCCAATCTCTGTGAGATCTCATGTTAAAATATGCACTTGATTCGATCAACTAGACATCATTTGATGCCTAAGTTGCCAAGGCTACAATGAAGGCATCTGCATTGCTCTGAGAAGAATCATTATCCGAAGATTTATTTTTCTTCTTTCTCTTTTTCTCCTCTTTGCAATCCTTACGAACATGGCCAGGCTTCCCACAATTCTATAATTTCACCTTGGACTTCTTTCTAGGAAAGTTTCATCTCCCTTTATATTTTGATCTTGACTTCTTGTCCTTCTTCTTTCCTTTCTCCTTCAATCTAGCTTGAATGACAAGGGCCTCCTTTGCCATCTAAAAAGATTTCCTTTGCATCTCTTCTGATAGCAATGAAGCAACCACATCTTCAATCTTGAAAGTGGTTTTTGTGCTCCCAATAGCCATAACTAAATGATCCCAAGAGTTGGGAAAAGAACACAACAAGAGCATACAATGATCCTCATAATCTATCTTTACACCTACAGATGTTAACTGAGCAATGAGCATATTGAATGTATTTAGATGATCAACTACAAATGCCCCTTCCTCCATCTTCAAAGAATATATCTTCTTCCTTAAGAATAGCTTATTCACCAAGGACTTGCCCTGATAAATTTCACCAATCTTCTTCCACAAAGAAGATGCAGACTTCTCTTCATGAACATTCAAGAGAACAGAGTCTGCTAAATAAAGTCTTATCAACCCTTTTAATTTTTTGTCTACGAGGTCCCAATCTTCTTGCTTCATGCCTAAAGGATTTGTTCCAGACATAGCAATCCAGAGACCTCTATCAACCAATAGATCTTCCATTTTGAGTTTCCACAACTCAAAATTTCCACCATTGAATTTCTCAATTTCAATCTTCCTTGATGTGCTTGCCATCTTAATCTGCAAATGAAATTACAAGGCTCCTCTACAAGACTCCCACTTTAGAATTGGAAAAAAAACCCACCTAACCCACAAGGATAACATAATCAGCTAGGATATAATACCACTTGTAAGGAAAGTAAAGGTGTGGAAACACTTTCCTAATGCTAATTCTAAGAAGAGAATGTAGGCTTAAGGTTCAAATTTCAAATTACAGTTCATTAAAGATGCACATTACCAGGAAAAAGATAAGAAAAAATTTCACACAAAACATAATAGACACCAAATTTAAAATGAGAAAACCCTTTTAGGAGAAAATCCCACCACACCAAGAAAAAATCTTTGTATTATAGTGAACACGACTCACATACAAAGTTACAGTTTCTTCTTTTCAAATGTCAATTCAGACACTCAATATAGGTAGCATTACAAAATTGATCTATCTTGCTCTCTATCTCAAACCCACAACTCAACTCTCTTTGCTATTCCAATAAATTACACATTATAGAGTTTTTCTTTCCTAAGAGAAAATCACAACCAACCTGCATCACCAGACCCATATGGGAAACATACCAATTCAATTCCCAATTGTAATAGTAGACTAACCATCATACAACAGTTACCATATTGGTCCATATCAAAGAGACAAAATTCAATCTCTTGCTAATCTACTTGAGTCACACTCATGCATGCATATCACAATACACTATCGAGAAAATTCAACTTGTTGATGAGAGATCTCAGCATCTCCTACCGATCTTCTAAGGTCTCATTGATATCGACTATATCATTTCAAACCTATCAATTTATCATCTCGTTGAAGAGAAATTTCAATATTTCCTACTAATCTTCACATGTCTCATTGATAGCTTCTTTACCATCCATTTGGTCCCCACTATAGGTCATCAGAGTGACATCCTTTGTTGAAGAGACATCTTCCAAAGTCACAACAAACACCCAATGTCTCACCGACGAGAGCTATCAACACTTGTTCTCAATGTTGATGAGACATTTCACAATGTCTCATCAACTACCCATAGTCACACTAACAAGAGTCTTATGGCTTAGCATCGACATGTCGAGGAGATACTACTTGAAGTCCTGGCGATAGTGCAACCTCTCATCGATGATGCCACCACAAGGAATTTTGGTATGTCTGTGAGATAATGAATGAACACACACCAATAGAGGGATCTCTTGCCGACAAGTCACCAAGTTAGGAAAAACCTAAACTTCAGAACCTCCAATCGGAGGTTAGCAATTTTCCAAAACCTACAACATGGTGATAATGAAGGGAAGCCACCAACACCACAAGCTTGATCCATCCTAAAGACAAAGAGAGGGGACTCACTGACCACACAGAGTCTCGCCGATGGAGCTAGGTGAAACATTGAAAACTCCATATGAGGTCATGCTGACAACATACTATCTTGCCAATAAAGACCAACTGATCATTGTTTTCTACCATTAGTCATGTCAGTAAGCTGATGCACAATTCCAATAGGGGTGATAGTGTCTAAGTCTATGACCTCCTCCTTAGCCTATTCAATTATAGGAAATAGAACATTAGCCAGGGCATCATCCTCGACAATATGATCTGGCACGAGAAAAAGGTGAATAGATTTCATAAAGTGAGCTATCATCCACATATAATGCCACATCCGGACCTATTTTTCTTCATCATAGTTGGCCCAAAAGTCTTCAATATGAGTTTGGTGGGCGTATGGTCTCCCAACTTGTTTCTTTAGCTTTCCATGGGGATCCACATTTCCCCTATCTATATGTAAGTCCAACTTATATTCTACCAATTCCTTCTCTAAGTACTCTACACATGGGGCAGCAGGGCAAGAGTACATTCCCTATCTGAATGTGAGGGAATATGGAACCTAAGCATGGTGTTTGTTGCTCAATAGGGTATGAGTAATTTGAAACTACCGAGTAATCTCCAATAGAATGATTCTATCATTGGGGTAGCGCGGCAACCAGTAGGGTTTTCTTGTGAACCCTTTTGCTTGGATGTAGGTAAATTTTGGGATTTGGATGAACAGATATCCAAATCCCTTTATGACTTCCTTGGCATTATGTGTCACTCTTCTTTTGTAGTCTCCCCTTAAGTTTATGATAATGTGCCCAATGAAGGCATCATTCACCCTTCTATAGTCCCTCTTGAAATTCATAAATTGTAACTGGGGGTAGCAGAAATATACCTTTAGTTGTCCCTTCTTT
Organism: Sequoia sempervirens; assembly: GCA_007258455.2. Classification (NCBI taxonomy): domain Eukaryota; kingdom Viridiplantae; phylum Streptophyta; class Pinopsida; order Cupressales; family Cupressaceae; genus Sequoia; species Sequoia sempervirens. Next base: position 86,152,091 of record VDFB02000007.1, on the reverse strand, counting down.
GTTTTGAGTGTTCTAGCACAAAATAATCCTTTGTATGGTAACTTAGCCACTAGGAGATAGAATGGATATGAGGTCATGTAGAACTGCAAGGTCTTCTTTACTACCATGAACTGATCATGTAAGTTTTTTCTTATCATCTTTTCCCAATGGAAGTTGGCGGTGCCTCGAAGGATCTCTTCCATGAAATAGAACATCCATTGTTTGAAGAAGGTGGCAGTGGGAAGGCCCATCACTCTACTAGGGAGTGTGACTAGATCATGATATTCTTCCAATAAATTTCTCTTATACAACTTTTGGGCCACCTTATTGGCACTTCCTCTTTTGTCCATTAGCCATCATTAATTTATCATTCTCTTGCACCCAAGGGAATCTTGTTGCAAGATCAACAGAGCAAACTCCTTTTCCACTTCCTCCATCTCATCAAAGACTGGGATACCAAATGTCCTACCAATAGATTTAGTAGATAAGTCTGCCAACACTCTTCCATCTTTGGAAATTATTTTCCTATTATGAGAGTGATAACACTCTCGGTAAACCATTACCAACTCTAGAGAAATGAGAGTGGGAGGAAAGCTAGCTACCTTTGTAAGGTCATTTTCTTTTATTCTCAAGGCTTCCTCTATAGTGGGATTGATCATCACCCTTACTTGAATTCATCTAGGTTTACATGCCCAAAGTCGGTCTCAAAGATTGTGTCCTAATTGGACATGATCTTAGAAGTGCATTCTACTTCATGGAATTGTTACTTCATCTATTCATTTTCTTCTTTCTCTGTAGGAGCTCTAGTAGGTTTCTTTTACTTTGTCAACCTTTCCTACTGGCGTCTCTAATGGCCCCTCAGCAGGTTCCATAAATCTTGCACACAAAAGGTGTAGTAAGTGCATTGACAGATCAAGGGAAAAAATGTTAGTAAAATCATGCCAGTTCATTGTTAGATCCATTTATACATCTTTGAAAAATCATAACATTCATCACATTTCATTGTTTGGGGCTTGTTTGGGCCATTTATGCAAATGTGGGTTTGCGGGTACGGAAGTCCATCTTGCATAAGCCATGGAGTCAAATTCCCTTAGGGGATAATGTTGGGAAGGTGGAATTCCAAAGATAGATTCCCATAGGTTAATTTCCACATGGCTCAATAGTGAGGAAAATCTTAGGAAATGTCATTTGGCATGTGTGAGATCTTTGGATAGAAGCACCTTTGGTTCTTTCCCTTTATCTAATCAACCCTTTAGGTTTATGTGGGTGTGAGGAATGTGGGCACCATGGATGGGAGATCTATCTATGTTTTTCAATTAAAGAACGTCCTTGGGAAAGAAGCATCCCTCAAGCAGAGTTTCGCATTGCGGAACCAACATGTCCATTTTACTTGGTTAAGTTCGTTAAGCTCCTATTAGGTTGTGATTCATGGATTGCGGAGTCTAAAGGTGTGGAAGCTACATATTGGGTTGTTTTTGGGTCATTATAGTTAGAAAAGTGGTGGAAGGTGGATGTCTTGTCACATGTGGAGTTTCGCATGATAGAACCTGGCAAGTGTTTTTCCTTAGTCAATTTTGTTGTGAATGCTTTCGATGAGCATAAGATGGATAGGGGAGGGTCGTTGGGGTTTTTTTGTTAAAGAATAGCCTTGGAGTGACACCTTCCCATGGATGGATGCTCACAAGGGCAGACTCATATGGGCAACTTGCCCTATGGGTTTCATTGAAAAACTTGAGGTTTTAACTTGGAGGAAATGTTGTCCATGGAACTTGCATAGCGAAAAGGCATAGGTGTTATGCCACTAAACAACAACGGTGCTAAGATGGATGCCCATGAGGGTGAACCCATGTGACCATCTTGAATTTAGATCATGTTAGTGCATTCATAGTTTTTGTTTAGGCTATAATGACCGTGGTACCCACTTGGTGGAAAGACATCGAGGCTTCACCGGAACGGGACAACAGTGAAGTGGGAGCAACCTGTAAGCGAAGCCCCGCATGGGGACCTCCGCAAAACACCACTAACTTAGTCGTTTTCACTATGATGACAAAAATGGGGACTGTGGGATCATTGGAGTAGGCCACATTAGTGCTTTCGCTACTAAGAAATGGCAGGGGCAGAATGAAGTTCCACACAAATGCAAATGCGAGATTTTGACCTAATCTAAATTTTTTCACAATGTTTGGAAAAACGTAGGTGTAGGACCAATGATTATAAAGGCCTTGACAACCTTTTTTTGGATGAATTAGGGTTTGAATCTTAAAAATTCACTGTTAAAAGAAAATCCACCTAATCCAAACCCTAGTTAATTTGCTGTGAAACAACAGTCAGGGCATTAAATGGATGCCTACCTCATGGCTAGTGAGTATGGTTGTAGCTTGATCACCCAAAGATTCTTTCACACATGCAGGGGTCTTCTCTTCTCAAATTTAAAAGTGGCAAGTTAAAATGATAGCCGACGGGGCCTCTATTTATAGACTATTTCATCATTAATGCATGCATTAAGTGCAGGTATGATGAGCAATGGGTAGGTGAGGTTTGCAGAAACTCGCCCTCGCATGGTCATTAGGTTGAGGTTCAGGAGACAAAGGTGAATGCGAGACTCACCATGCATGAGGATGCTAGGGGTCATTCACAAGGGAGTGGTGAAGAAAGGTTAGCGACCCACGAAGGGAGACTCGCAACTGCAGGTCTACAAGGGGAGATGGGTGTGATGACGGATAGAAGGCAGAAACCCACAACTCAAGTCTCGTAGAGGCTTGAAACTTAGTAAAATTCAAGTAGGTGATTTTGTTCAAGGTATATTTTACAACTTGAAAGTGATTGACCAACTTAGGCTTCAAAAATAGGGTCACACAAAATGAGATAAAAGTGAAAATAACCCGAAAAAATCAAAACAAAGAGAGGGGGTCTCTGATCTGAATGGGGCATGTGTGCTATAGGAAAAACAACCTCAAACAAATAAAAGAGTGTTAATTGACCCTTTAAGAAATAAAAATATGCCTAAATTGGTGATAAAAACATAGAGCCTTTGATGAACATCCTATAAGAAATCATTAGTAGTTGTGTACATCAATCATGGACAAAGTGAGGGTGTGAACAAGCATTAGTATGATCAAAGGCACAAGGACGAGTTAGTGGGTTAGTACTGAATGCATGAAAATTGGAAAATTTGAAACAAAAATTCAATAGATTTAGTTTACCTATAGATCTAGCTAATTATAGAGTGCAGTCGTCCATTTGGAATGGATTTTCCTATGCAAGTATAGGTCCACCTATGTGCAAAGTCGCCTCTATGCAAGTGGAGTTTCCTATGTAGAGAGCATATCTACCTTTGTAGATGCAAGTCTCTTATGTATAATTTCCTATATGGTATTGAATCTTCCCCTATTGAATGAATTTCATCATGAAAAATTGCATCTATACTAGGCATATCCACCTATGTAGCATATCTACCTCTATGCATGTAGGACTACCTATTCTTTGAGAGGAATTCCTAAGGGTCAAAGAGTCGAAGCGGAGATGCCTTTGTAAGAGTAGAGCTACCAATTTATAGAATGGATCCACTTGTTTCAAGCATATCTACCTCTATGCAAATACTTTCTAACAAGAACTTCATAAAAACTAGAGAAATATGTTAGCAAACCCATGATATGGGTCTCACCGAGCATAATATAATGTGTAATGAAAATATTCTTTTAAATGAAAAGGAATACAATGCAAATCCTAGCAAACAAAAATTAATATAACACTCAATATTAGGGTGTAAAAAGCTCAAACCTACTAGGAATTTGACAAATACCTAGTATATCAAAGCTCTCAGTGTGTAGATTTCCCTGGTGTGATCAGATTTGATGTGTGCTCAACAGAATGTTGGCAACATAACATTACCAATTTTCTCAAAAGATGAAGGATCCTCAAAAATGGTTGTGTTTTACATTTTATGAGAGGAAATATGAATGGAGGGCTAGAATTGGATCAAGGAAGATCAATGGCTAGGATAGGTTGAGACATCTTCACTCATGAGGTGATGCCAAGTGGCATCATGAGAAGAGATGGGGAGATAGATTATCTCTCAAGATATAGGATGGTGACAAGTGTCACCATGTGAAGGCTTGAGATGGATATTGGTACTTGGAAAGTACCTTCGGGGGTAGGGAAGATCTTCCTCATAAAGGCATTCCTTTTCCAACATTCCCAAAGTATGGGATGGAAAGAAATAAAGGAGTTTCAAATTCCTTGGATGTACTTTAGAGAAAGGACCCATGTGGGGTTGCTTCTCCAAAAAGGGAAAGCCTTTAAAAATAAGTGGAAAGGGGATTATCCCTTTCCTAATTAGGAGATTAGGAATGTGCAAGTGTTTAAGGGGTGGGTTAGTCAAGAATTAGGCTTAATGAAAATGATTAGGATGCACATGAGAAAATTTGGAGGATGTGACACCTCTTAATCCTTGATTAAGTGTGTGCACATTCTTAGGATGGGGATTAGGATTAGGATTAGGGGATAATGAGGGATAATGTAAGATGTGACAAGTAAGGAGAGAAAAAGGGGAATTAAATGATTTATTTAATTACTAAGAGGAAATGGAATGATTAAATTAATTAAATAAAGGCATTTATTTAATTTAAAGATGAAGTGGGAGAAAAGTTAAGGTAAACAATGGATTGATTAATTACCTTAGGAACATAGAATACTTAGAGAAAATTGACAATATTAATTATTATTCAATTAATATGGATAGGAGGGGATTAGATGAAATGATGGGGTAAAATTGACCAAACGTGAGTGGTAAATTTTAAGTGTCTACACATACAACCTCCCCTTAGAATGGCTTATTTAGTGCTAGTATATGTTTGAAATTGGATGGTGAAGATGTACCATTATCACTAAACAATATTTCTCCACTTCAAAATAAATAACACCACAAATACATGTAAGATGAATTCCCATTTTGGATAGGAATATGTAGGAAGTAAGATGAATTTCTCTAGATTCTACACATGATCCAGGATAATTAAGAAGCCCATGATGATTTATTTAACTATATCTCAAATATCTCTAAAAAAAATTAAACTATGATGAAAGAAGAGGAGTATGAAGAACAAGTACATCCAAAGAATATAATGGTGATGTAACTCCATTGAAGCTATCATAAAAAATGTCATCAATTGTGTCTTTCAAATTTGTCATTTCAAACTCTTAAGAAAGGATGATATGTCTAGTATAAATGTATCCCAATGTGGTGGATCTAGAAAATTGATGCGAATATCCTATTGCAATGAATTACTAGAAGCCATGGAATCAACACTAAATTTAGATGCAACAATAGTAGATTATGTAGGAGATAAGATCTCAATGCAAGTCATTAGACTATATTATTTATCCCCAAATAAGGTCTCACAAGATGTCTACATGAGACCATATGATGATTATACAAGTGATGGATTAAAAGTAGCAGGTAAATCAATACCATAGTATAAAATATGTTTTTCTATTGCATCAATTTATCTTCAAATACAATCTTATTTTGAATGTTTGTTCTTCCCACAATAATCGCATTTGATTTTCTATTTATTAGAATAATTGTGAATAATAATCAAGTGGAAGGGATTTAGTGTGAGACATGACCTCAAAACGAACAGATACAAAAGAAAAAAAATACTCAATTACCCCTTTGATCGAATTAATGAATTCCCCAAGCAATTAAAATTATATGTAACCTTATATTTAGTTCATTTAAAATTATAATGAGGTGGATTTGGCGTACAAAGATCATAAAATTTTAAAGGAGGCATATAGTAAAATTACAATTTGAGACAATATACAGAAAAACTAATATCACCACTATGTATTACTAAAAAATTAGGTAGTTTAAAAGAAAATGAGACTAAAAAAGGAGTCTATATGTGCCTAGAAGAGTCCTCATAAGTTCAAAAAATGGGAACTAAGTAGAGTGAACTTTGAGAATCTATGATTTCTAATAAATTTTGCATACAAAAATTATACGTGGACCACACCACAATGTAGAGAATGAAAATTTTACCCAAATAAAAAAAAATTGCAAGGAAAAATGTTATTTTATGGCCAAGAATGGGGCTCGTGAAGTTGAGGAAAAAATTTAGGCTAACCAATGGTGAGGGTTCTTCATTTGGAGGAAGATGGGGATTTTAGAATGATATCATGCTAATATTAGGGTAAGTGCACCAAGATGGTCGCACTTTTGTGGCCAAACAAGAAAAAAAAAGCCATAACGCAAACGCATTAAAAAAAAAAGCAAATCCAAATATCATTTCTCATTTGGTTTTTTCTGTGTTTAGCTCCACCCATGGCCAAAAACCCTGTTTTATGCATTCACGTTCTTGGAGAGGTGATTTCTTCAAAATTCATCAACAACAATTGGATTTCTTCACAAATATGGCACCACGACGACGAAGAGATGCAAGAGGTAAGTATTGTTTGGTATTTGTTTTAAATTTGTTAGTTTTAAATTGATTTTGTTTGTTTTAGTTTAGAAATGGATGTTTTTTTTTAATTTGTAGGAAATCCTCAACAAGAGGAGGAAAATCCTCAACCAAATCAGCCTCAACAACAAAATCAACCTCCCCCGCCATTCTCTCAATACCCTCCTAGCACTCAAGAAAATTTGAGGAGTGAAATTGAAAACAATAGAAAAGAAGTTGAGGATCTTATTAGTAGGTTGAGTGATCAAAATTCTTCAACCACAAAAAGAATACATTTAGTAGATTCATTAAAGGATTTGTTAAAAAATGTAGATGCAATTACCCAACAAATATCTGGATGGAAAAATAGGAGGCAAACATCGAGGGCATATTATGCAGAAAAATTATCATATAAACAAGTAAAACATTTAAAGATTACTAAAGGTGATTTGTGCTCTCTATTCACTGACCCTAAAACAAATCAAAATCTCACCCTCAATGCAAAGAGGTTTCCTATTCATTGGTGCCACCACCAAGAGATTAGGAACTATTTTTATGACAGATGGTAGATGGTCTTTGATTACCCATCGTGCAATAACTGTGAAGTCCCCCAATATTTTCTTAGGAAATTATACTGTGAGTTTGTATTGAACCAAATCCCGAATTATTTTGATATGAGGGAGTTTTAGGGGAGAGGTGGGGGATCAGTACAGGATAGGCCTAGTGCACAGCTGGATCCTACACGACAGGGGAGATGACCTCTCGCTAGGCTGCCTCGTGAGCAGATTGTGATGCCTATAGTTGCAAAGGAGAGTGTTGATGTAGAGACTTTGCAGGTGATCACATCCTTGACTCGGAGTGTCATCCACCACACTAACCCCATTGTACAGCGCAATCCAGGGGAGTCTTCAGGTGGTGGCCTTCGAGGTGTCGATCTTGTGGAGCCACTTGTTCATATGACCCTACCGACCCTCAGGAGGGTGCTACGCAGGATCCATATGCTTCTACGCAGCCTGATCCATATGCATCTACGGGGTGGAGAGGGCGGCTGACATTCTGCATGATGCATATGGTATTGACAGTCAGGTAAAATTCAACATGTTCATTGAATTTAGTTTATTAAATTTCGATTGTGAAATGCAAGATTAACTAATTTAGTTTTATTATTTTAATAAAACTACAAGGTCACAGTGTTGACCCTGGGTACACCAGTCAATCTACTTATTTTTGCAGTACACTTATTAGTGGGGTATGTAAAGTTAGTAAACAATTATAAATTTATTACATGTGCTAATAGCATTGTTTTACAAATGGTATTTTAATATGTGATTTTAGATGTTGAACAGGGTGTTGTTGGAGGTTTCAAGGAAACACCTCCGAGTGCGAGTAGATTTGTCCAAACTTTCACTGAGGTAATATAGAATAAAGAGAACTTAAAGTTAATGAATTCTAAGTTTAATCTAGATTTTTGTATATATAGTCATAAGAGTATATGGGTTCACTAGGTTATTATTTGAAATCTTTTAAGAATGGTCCTACCATGATTGTTTGTCTTAGAATTCCTACACTAGCAAGCTATATATAATAAAAATTTAACATGGAACTGACAAAGGTAGAGCTACATTCTACTCCATCCTATATAATTTTTTGTGATGTCAACATAACCAAGAATAAGACTATGGATGTCCTACATGATGTCAATGTAACCAAAAATAAAACTTCTATCCTCGACCCTATCTATCAGCCAAGACTCCTTCAATATCTCCTAGATGCTTGGAGATACTTAAGACTAGGTCAAAATACCCTATATTCTCTTCATTTGTTGCATAGCTCATCAAGTTTCCCTATATGTTCTCTAACTAATCATGATTGCATGGAAAGAATTTATAAGTACTCATTAAACTCTCAACTATTGGAGCCTCATCAAACTTTCCCATAGGACATGGAAAATGCTTAGAAATGATTAAATTCCCTAATAGGGTGTGGGAGATCTTTTAGGAAAACATTTGAAACTAATTTGACCCATTGAATTCTTCTTCATTCTTATATATTCCTCAAATGTACCTTTCAATACCCCTATCATACCTAAATCTACTACATTCATGTCCTTGTTAGCTAGCATGTAGGTGATATAGTATGGTCCATGAATTTTTATGTCTTGTTTTTTAATTTTTCTATACAGTCCTCTTTTATCTCACTACTAGGTCCTCACATAAAAAGAAAAGAAAAAAATTACTTCTTTTTCTCATCTAAGGCCCCTAAGGTTTTAAACCCCTTAGATGCAAGGATTCAAAGCACATCAATCATGTGGTAAAAATGAATAAATCCCAAAGATGATCTGTAGCAATGAAAGAGTTTGGAAAGGTAGAGAGAGCTACACTGGTGACTCAAGAGAAACTTCAGCTTTCAAAAACAAAGCCAATTAGGCTGGCAGACATGTGGATCGGGACAACATTTGGTGGAAGAGGAAGAAAGATGACTAGAACTCTGGAGGCCCACCATACTGGATTTTGATATTCAACCATGAGAGCAGAAGAGAGAGCTGATATCATGTATCAAAACATTAAGCATGCATTCTTCCAGCCAATGGATAAGGATATGATTACTTTTCTTCATTTTCATTTGCATAACCATATCACGGTGTGGGAACCATGAAGACCAAGGATGTCCAGTTTTATGTGGAGGTAATGGATGTGGTCCAAACTTTAGGAGGGGTAAGAAGGTCAATGTATGATCTTGATGAATGATAGAAGAGGGGTTGGTCAGACAAACTAGGGGCACCTAGTCATGAGTAGGGACCTATAGGTTAGATTGGTGAAGCAAAGCACCACGGAGGTCTTACAAGGAAAGGCCTAGAGCAGGTACATACAAGTAAAGGCTCCTACCTGCCTACTCCTCTTCCTCTGTTTGAACCTCCTTGATGTCCTCTACCCCTGTTATATCCACCTCTTGTAGATGTTTCACCTCCATGCTCTGTGAGTTTTGACTCTCCTTGGTTTCTTTGGTCATTTCCTCTACCTTGGTAGCCACCACACTGTCCTCTTTGATCTCTGCCTTTGCCTCTACCCTTAGAAGTCTGATCTTGCTTCCTCTTACTCCTCTCTTCAATCTTTAATGCCAATTGATAACATTGGTGCACTGTTTTGGGGCTTAAGAGAACCATCTCCTCTTGAATGTTCCACTTCAAACTATTGAGATACCTTGCCACCTTGATACTTTCATACTCTGTGACATTGGACCTCATGCAAAGTCTTTGAGACTCCTCAGTATAAGAACTCACATCCTGATATCTTTGCCTCAAACTCTGTCTCCTCTTATGCAACTGAATTTCATAGTCTTCAGGTAGGTATGCTTCTTTCACCTTGGCAACCATTCCCTTCCAAGTAAAGATAGGTTGCTTTCCTTCCTTCTCCCTCTCTGTCTGAATGAATTTCCACCAAGTTAAGGTGGAACCTCTTAGTCTTGATTTAGCCACCTTTACCTTCTGTGCTTCAGTGACTCCATCATAGTCAAAATGGTTTTCCCTTCCCTCTATCCAATCCATAACTAAATTAGCCTCCATCTTTCCACTAAATAGTGGCACTCCTTCAAGTGCTTTTCCACTCAAATCCTTCAATGCTTTCAAGAAGGGATCCTCCTTCAATATAGGGTCAGGTTCAGGGATTCTATCCTCCTTTGCAACCTCTTCTTCTTTTGCTATTCTTCCATCAAACCGCATAACATTCAGTGCTTGCTCAAGTTGGTCTAACTTCTCTCTCAATACCCTATTGTCTTCCTCTGTTTCTTCAACCCTCTTGGCCAACTCAGATTTTTCACCATGATGCTAGAACCACTAGACTCTATCTCTGACATACAAGATCAATCCCAAATCTTTTGCTTGCTCTGATACCAATCTGATAGGGAGAGGGGTTGGAGGAATCAATCACTGATTCTTGCTCTAGGCCTTTCCTTGTAAGACCTCCTTGGTGCTTTGCTTCACCAATCTAACCTATAAGTCCCTACTCATGACTAGGTGCCCCTAGTTTGTCTGACCAACCCCTCTTCTATCACAAACTCCAGCCACCAAGTCTACCTTGGTTCATTGCCACAACTCTTCCTTAGCCTTTACACTATACTAAAGACCAATCTTCCTCAGCACTCCATCAACTCTTGCAGGGGTAGTGATAAGTCTTAAAAGGCTTCAAACTATCCTCCAAAGGTGTTTGAACAACCTCCAAGACTTCAACTTCCCATCACTCTCACCAATCCTTTAGCTAGGGTTTGAAAGGCTAGTAGCCCTTGAGCCCCTATTAGGTCTCCTTCACCTACAAAATAGGTTAGAACTCACAAATCTCAAAAGGACTTCCCACTCTTTTTCCAAGGTTCTTGGTTCACATGGACAACACTCAAAGATTCTTGAGGTCTCAGCCTTCCACTATCCGTACAAAGCTCAAACATGAAATGGACCAAAAACTAGGGTTTTAAGCCTTCCCTTGACACTTAGCAAAATTCCAATTTTTTTACACACCAAATGGACAGATGGAACCTCCTCCTTCATGTAGTAACAAGGTAACACACCACCCTACCTCCTCCAAGAAGAAAATCCTCAATGGCTCAGTACCCCTGTAAAATTTGTGACCTGCACAACAAGTTTTTCCTAGCCAGACCTGCACTGGCTCGCCTAGAGCATCACTTTGCTAGCAACTCCTGCACTCAAACAAAACCTACCAACTAACATATGTACAAGCATGGTGTATAGGCACTATTTCCAAAAGGTTGTATGGTTTGTACGGTGGAAAAGTGCTCTAGCACCCCATTTACTCAACACTGCCTGTTTCAGGCCAGCAAGCACAAAGAAACCAAAATATTTACAAAGAGACAAGAAAATGATTGAAAGAACTATCTAAAGGCTACAAAAAACTTGTATTGGATTTATTCTACATCCTACACACAACACAGAACCAGATTTAATCCATTAGAGCCTTCTTTCAGACCAAAAAATAGAAAATTTCACTCAAAAATATGTTTTCCTTCAATTTCCAACAAAACAATCCATACAAACGTACTTTCAACCTTGCACAAAGGTCAATGAAACCTTTAAATGTGCTTTCCCAATAGTTATTTTCCAATGGGCCCTTCTTGGCCGCTCAAACACAAAAGGAGCATGTTTTTGCAAAAAATGTCAATAATTGCAAAAACCTTCATTCCTAAACTTTGGACTAGAACCTTTTTGTCTCTCACCCATGGTCAACATGACCTTATTAGAAAAAATCATTCCAACCACAAAAATTCCTGAAGGAATACATCTAAGTCATAAACTCATTCTATACTTCCAAATTTTTCCTAGTGTGCTCTCTATTGCTTCCTAGGTGCTCTTGCACCAATGAAATTAAGAACAACAAGAGAGTTATAGTAAAAATAAAATCAATACATAGTTTCAAGGATTTGTCAAGCGAGTAAGAGAGCTATGGGAGCAGCCTCATCTAAAATATTTTGAACTAGAGTTTTATATACCATTTAGAGAGCTTGGTTTTCATGGAGTTCCTTTCAAATCCTCTGCTTTTATTGTTCCTATGGTAAATTTTTTGGTAGGGTTGGTGGAATTACTTTTCTTAGTAATCACTATTAGTGAGATTGAGATTGTTAACCTTGAGAGAGTAGGACTTGGGAAAAAGGGATTTGATATGGCTATTATTTTCAAATAATTAAAGCGAGATGTACTCCATATGTATGCCATTCCTGAATCTTCACTTGATGGCATCAAGGAATGGATGAACTCCATGGATATAAAGTATTATGAAAGTAGAATGAACTTGAACTAGCAACCAATTTCTAAGACTATTACTGATGATCTAGATACATTTATTGAAGATGTTGGTTGGGAATTTTTGAATATGGAAGCTAGTGATTTTGATTCTGATAATTCAGAAGAGTCAGATCAAGGATATGAACCATCTAATGTAGAAGAGGAATCATAATTAGATTTCATACAGCCACCATCAAGAGTGTTACAAGCCAATCAACAAGATGGAGGGAATTCTTATATAAGGATAATTTTCAATGTTGCACATACCAATTTTAATGCCAACTACAATGGCAACATAATTCCCTAGTAGTATTTATGTTAAGAAAATTTCCTTTAGATGCAAGGATTCAAAGCACATCAACCATGTGGCTTAATTTATATCATAAGTTATACCATGATTTTCACTATGCATTCCTCTACTCTTTCGACTGTCAAATGTGTCACTGCCTTGTCATTGATCACCATCATATTCTCCTTTTCATGATTATTTTCTCTATCATCTTTGGTATAAACACTTGACTATTATATTTAACTCAAGTGAGGAAACTTAAAAATCATAATGATAGGCCAAAGAAAGAATATTCAGTCTTTTCATGGTAAAAGGAGACCTCAATTTAATCACTGTCATCCTCAAAAGGTTAATTCCATTGTCAAACATTTATTACATATCTTAAACTATGACAAGCGTTTAATAAGGGTTTTGAAGAATAGGCCCTTGACAAGTTAGCTCCATCATTTTTTATTGTCGTTGTATCTTTATTTAGCTCTTACTCCATTCCTTGCAATAGTGATACTTGGATTTGTCATACTTAACTCAGTTGGCTACTATCAAAGCTCCTTTTGACTAGATCATCTCTTCTTCTCATATTGGTTGTCATATTTTACATTGTGTTTTGACGCTTTTTCACTTAAAATTTGTCCTAAAGGGTCTTTTTTTTTTCAATGTGATTGTCCCAAGTTATTGCTTTTTAAAAAATTGATAATCATATTGTTGGTTACGTTGCATTACACATCATTCAAACTCAAAGCATTACTTCAAATTTGATAACTATTTTGTGATTGAATAATTTGTTGTTTTATTTTTAGATGTTGGTGAGAGAAACACCGCCAAACGTAACAAGGGCAATGGATATCAATGTTTCTACTACAATACAATCCTCGATGGCTCTGATAGGGGAGGTATGAGGCAAATTACTAAATTTCAATTTACATTCATTGTTATAGATGAACTAGTTCTAGTGAAAAATCAAACCATTATTGATTCGTAGTTTAATTCCTATTCGGATGGTTCATACAGGGCTCGAGCACTGAGCATCGGCGTGCAAATATTTCCATCGAGGAGAGTGATTTTCAGATGGCTGTAAGTGATTAAATTTTGTTAAATATATTAATTTTTATAATGTAATTTCTATATATTAATGTCTTTACTTCTTATTGTAACAATTGAAACTTGACCAAGAGCTAAACCCTAGGAGGAGCAACAAGAGCACTCCTCAATAGAAACGGGTGACAGATTTATCGCCATCGGGTCGCCCAGGAAAGGGAAAGAAAATTGTATTTGAACTAGAGCATGGAGAGAAATGAATTTTGAATGTAGAGCCCTTTGTTGTATGCCTACATGGCAATTTTGTACATATTTTGTATTCGATATATTTGACATTATATGCCTATATGGCATTCTCGTAAGCCTATATGGATTTTTTGTAACTATATTTTATACTTACATTGACATATATTGATGTACATGCATACATGGCTATTTGATTAATACAAATCTTTTTTATCGATGGTGTCCATATTTGCATTATAAATTCATGGTTCAATAGATATGAGTTACATGTATTCAAGTGTATACTTTACAACTTATGCACATATAATTTTTGACTTATGTTGGAACATCGAAAAGTGTGAAAATTTGTGTTTGGAAGTCAAACGTAAGCCAATTTTGCAATTCTCATTCTTGCATACTCGATCTTATGGACTTATTCCTTCCTAGCACATATTGTGAATATTTCTCATTTGGTGCGTAAGACAAATTCCTCATTTTGAACCAATCGCTTTTGTTTTCCTTCCACATAAAAAAATGTTCACACTCTTTCAGATTGATCAATGATCAATAATGGTATTGATTGTAAACACTTGACATTTTATGTTTTGAACTTTAATTTATAATTTTGTAGTTTATATTCATAATGTTGATTACATTGCATTGCACATCTTTCAAACTCAAAGCATTGCTTGACATTGCATAACTAATAACTATATGCTAATAGATGACAAAATTTCAATTACAATATAGTTTTTACAAAGTCAACCTAAGCAGTTATGCAATTACTTCACATTGCATAACTAATAACTAGGAGCAGCTACCAATTGCATTTGCTTGTCATGGCATTCTATGAGACCACATTTCTTTGAGGCATTTTTTCAAACAGTTCACTGCCTTGTCTATACTACCACATTTTTGATACATGTCTACCAAAGAATTTTGTCAAATAGTTCAAGTGTTGCGTTGTTGCTATGGCTGAAAGCCTAAAAGAAGTGCTTTCAAACAAGCTATGTATGCTTGGAAAAAATCTATCAAAATCATAATAGTAAGCAATATCATAGAGAAGGTATTGAACTCTTTGAAAAAATGCCTCAAAGAAATGAGGTCTCATGACCTGATGGAATGCCATGACAATAAAAAATATTTGATTGTCATGGCATTCCATCACCATGAGACCTCATTTCTTTGAGGCATTTTTTCAAAGAGTTCACTACCTTGTCTATGCTAACAAATTTTTCATACATGTCTATCAAAGCATTTTATCAAACAGTTCATTGCCTTGCTGCTATGGCTAAAAGCCTAAAACAGGTGCTTTCAAACAAGCTATGGATGCTTGGAAAAAATCTATCAAAGCATAATAGTAAGCAATAAAGCATAGAGAAGGGAATGAACCTGCTTGAAAATGCGCCAAAGAAATGTGGTCTCATGGTGGTGGAATATCAAACAGTCATTTCCTTGTTGCTATGGTTGAAAGCCTAAAATAGGTGCTTCCAAAAGCTACATGGATGCTTGGAAAAAATTCTATCAAAGCATACTAATAAGCAATAACATAGAAAAGGCAGCAATTGTTTGAAAACCTCAAAGAAATGTGGTCTCAATGGTGATGGAATGCCATGACAATCCATAGCAATTTTTTGTCATGGCATCTGGCCATGAAATTCCATCACCATGAAACCACATTTCTTTGAGGCATTTTTCAAAGGGTTTTGCCTTGTCTATGCTAACACATTTTTCATACATGTCTATCAAAGCATTTTATCAAACAATTCATTGCCTTGCTGCTATGGCTAAAAGCCTAAAATAGGTGCTTTCGAACAAGCTATGGATGCTTGGAAAAAATCTATCAAAGCATAATAGGAAGCAACAAGCTGATGCAATACAATGATTGCCAAACCACTCAACAGGCCCATTAAAACTACCACAATTCAAGTTACATCAGGCCCATATCACGGAGACATAGCCCGAACAATAGGAGGAATGGCCTATTTCAACATACTACACTCAAACCCTTAAAGGATCAATCTGGTTGAACGTAGCTCAGAGCGATTCCACATGTTTGGGTGTGAAAAAGGACCATTCCTAGCATAAACATTCCTATTTGAATGCATTGGAACAGTCTGTTTGGTCACATGAGTTGCAGAACGAAAATTGCACCACCTTGCAACTTTCCACTACTTCCATCTGACACTTTTTCCATCAATTGAAAACTGAACACCACGGGAAAACCACTCTGAGATAATGAAAATTGAGAGAGGTTATTGTAGAGGGGCCCAATGTGATCCCATAGGATTAGATGAGAAGTTTCTAAGCGCCACAGTGTCCGGTAACCTCATCTGAAGCTTGCAGCCATTTTGCCCTTTAGACCCTTAAGGGATCGATCTAGTTGAGTAGCTCAGAGCGATTCCGCGTGTTTGGGTGCGAAAGAGGACCATGCCTAGCATAAACATGCCTATTTGAATGCATTGGAACAGTCCATTTGGTTGCATGAGTTGCGAACAAAAATTGCACCACCTTACAACTTTCCACTGCTTCCATTTGACACTTTTTCCATCATCTAAAACTGGACACCAAGGGAAAACCACTCGAGATAACCAAACCAACAGAGGTTATTGTAGAGGGCTAACGATGATCCCATAGGATCGATGAGAAGTTTATAAGCATCATGGTGTCCGAGTAACCTCATGCTGAAGTTTGCAGCCATTTGGCCCTGTTGACCCTTAAGGGATCAATCCAGCTGAATGTAGCTCGGAGCGATTCCGCGCATGTGCCATTTGAGCGTTGGAACAGTCCATTTGGTCACACGAGGTTGTAGAATGAAAATTGCACCACCTTGCAACTTTCCACTGCTTCCATCTGACACTTTTTCCATCAACTGAAAACTGGACACCACGGGAAAACCACTCCAAGATAACAAAAACTTAGAGAGGTTATTGTATAGGGGCCCAATGTGATCCCACAGGATTAGACAAGAAGTTTATAAGTGTCATGGTGTCCGAGTAACCCCGTGCTGAAGTTTGTAGCCATTTTGCCCTTTGGACCCTTAAGGGATTGATCTGGTTGAACGTAGCTCAGAGTGATTCTGCATATTTGGGTAGGAAAGAGGACCATGCCTAGCGTAAAAATGCCTATTTGAACGCGTTGGAACAGTCTGTTTGGTCACACGAGTTACAGATCAAAAATTGCACCACCTTGCAACTTTCCACTGCCTCCATCTGACACTTTTTCCATCAACTGAAAATTGGATGCCATGGGAAAACCACTCCGAGATAACAAAAACCAAGATAGGTTATTGTAGAGGGGCCCAACATGATCCCATAGGATTAGATGATAAGTTTCTAAGCATCACGGTGTCCGAGTAACCTCATGCTGAAGTTTGCAGCCATTTTGCCCTTTAGACCCTTAAGGGATCGATCCGGTTGAAAGTAGCTCGAAGTGATTCCGCGTGTTTGGGTGTGAAAGAGGACCATGCCTAACATAAACATGCCTATTTTAATGTGTTGGAATAGTCCATTTGGTTGCATGAGTTGCAGAACAAAAATTGCTTGTACTAGACGATCAAATTTGCTTGTAAGTGCTAAAACACTAAATCGGGTGTAACATGCAAGCCAAAATGAATCTTTACAGGATAAATACATTTTAGGGTACCCATTTTGGGCATTAAAAACATATATCAATTTTAGATATATTTGTTTTGGAACACATTCCTGCTGTCCCAACTTCTTTGCTTCTAAAGAACCCCAAACATGCAGTGAGTTTTGCTTGTTTTGTGTAGATTTTTCTTAAAGAGGAACTTAGGAGTGATGAAAATGGTTGTAATTAGTCTATACAAATCTAAATCAGGGCTTTGGGGTGAAGGGGTGAGCCTAGGTAATCAAAATCCTAGTGTGATCAGCAAATTAAGCTTCTTGGGGACAGTGATACACTGGTCTATGGTTATTCTTCCATCCATTGTCAAAAGGTGAGACTTTGGGGTCTTGTAGAGGCATATCATAGTTTCCTAGATTCAGTAGTTTGAGCTTGGTATAGGCTTGTGGGTGGATTTTATTTAGACTGTCCTACCTTTCAAAAATCTGTTGTCCCACCAAAACTAGGCCTGAATAGCCCCCTTTTCCAAAGCAACCCTATTCAAAACTTATCACCTGACCATGAAACTTTCTACAGTATCTTAAATTGTTCCCAAACCAAGTATTTTCCAGGTTTTAATCTCCTATGACACCCTCAACACACTCAAACACAAAACCCTCATGAAATTGCTCCAAAAACTAGGGCCTCTTGAAAAATTGACTTCCACACACTTCCAAAATTTTCTCTTTGACTTTTCACCATTAAATCATTATTCCTAAACACCTTCAACTCAAAAACATGCCCCTCATTAAGGTAGATCTCCGGCTGCTACACTTTAGGCTCATTTTCATGTAGTTTTCAATGTGAAATATCTATGTACACCCTATCATTCCTCCTTCCTGCACATTATTTTGTTAGATCTGTATTATACATGTAAGTATTGATCCATTTCACAAGTCACAACAACATTCTTTCATGAAATGGATCAAATATCTGATGGTAAAAAAATTTCCTTGACCAAACTCTTCATCCTTTCCCATATAGAAACTTTTTCCAACCCTCTAGCCATCCTATCATTCTGAAAACTAGTCCACCTTGTCAGTGTTGTACCTCTCAACTTTGTCTTAACAAACTTAACCTTCCTCTCTTCTTCCATCTCTTCAAACTCAAAATAGTTCTCTAAGGCATCAATCCATCCTAACACCTCTTCACTATCCATCTTCCCTTGATAGATAGGCAACTCTATGTGACTCTTTCCTCCATGACCTTGTGCTGCTTTCAAAAATCTTATGAACTTCCTTTCCTCAGGGTCTTCTATCTCATCTGCTGGTTGTCTTTGAGTTACCCGCACATGCTCTTCTTCTTCATCATTGTCTTCTTGTTCTCCTTGTTCTCCTCACCTATTTCTCTCAAGGCTATTGATCCTAGCCTAGATAGCTATTGATCAAGGCTATTTATGGAATGAAAGTAGACATTGCCATGAGTTGTGATCCTAAAGGGTATATCAGTAAAATGAGGGTAGAGAGGGGTAGATCTCATATCTACCATCATTTCCATGCATCTAATGATGTGATAAGGAACCTCAAAACTAATAAGGAGGTCAGAGAAAGGAAAAGGAAATGGATGTTCATGGTCCAAACAAAATAGAAGAGGATAAAAATAATGATGCTTATGTTATTCCTTTGCAAAGTACACAAGTCCCATGGAAATGATGGAGAAGATGTTTGTTGCCATGGCAGATGGGAATTTTTCTAGCATGATGAAGTTGGTAGAGCAAGAGAAAAAGGGATGGAAGTTGAACAACTTGTTCAACAACAAGCCTTGTCAACAGAATCATCAACACAAGTTGCTCATAGCCAATCAATGCAAACTCTTGATGCACCCTTGGTTGATTATTCAAAGAATCCAAAAGAAAGGGAGAGTGTGCAAGAGGAGACTATGAAGAATGTTCCTAGAGATGAGGAAGTGAACTAACACTTCCCTTCTCCCCAAATCAATCAAGGTGATGAACAATTTCCTAAAAATAGGCTAGCAGTTAATTTTTATGATGAGAACTCTGTTCCCAATGATGTCAAAGTATTAGCTTGTAGCTAGTTCATGGATGATGATACCTTTGTTACTACAAATGACTTTAGAGACTTCATCATCAAAGTGAAGAAAAATGAACTTAATGAAAAATTGGATAATGAAAAGGAGTTGACCCATCTACGTATGAAGAGGTCACTCAACAAGTTATCTAATAAATAGATTTTCATGCTTATAGAATCACTTTGGAAGAAGGGAGGAGATTAGTTAAAGAAAGTGGTATTCTTGTGTTTCTAATAGGGAGGGGGTTGGAGGAATCAATCACAGATTCCTGCTCTAGGTCTTGCTTGCAAGACCTCCTTGGTGTTTTGGCTTTCCACCTTAACCTATAGGACCCTTCTCAAATTTAGGTACCCTTGGTTTGTCTGGCCAACCCCAATTCTATCACAATTCCATCTACCAAGCTAACCTTGGTGCAATGCTCCAACTCTTCCATAGCCCTTAATCAATCCTAAAGGCTAACCTATCCTCAACTCTCCATTAGTTCTTGCAAGGGTGTGGGAATGTCTTTAATGGCTTCAAACCAACCTCCTAGGGTACTTGAAGCTTTAATGGATTGATATAGCATCAAGACCTATGTAGGATGTAGAGTGGTGTTTCTACAAGCTTTGTGTGTCATTAGATAGTTGTTTTATTCATTTTTGAGCACTGTTTGTAAATAAGTTGGATTCCACACTATTGCTGGTCTGAACCAGGTAGTCTTGAGCAAATGGAGGTTTATATCACTTTCCCAACATAAAAATTATACGGCCCTTTGGGAATAGTGACTAGACTCCATGTGTGTAAATATGGTAGGATATAGGGTTTGTGTGAACACAGGAGCTATTGGCAAAGTCTTGCCCTGGGTGAGCTAGGAAGAGTCTGGCTAGGGAAGACAAGAAGTGCAAAGCACATAACTTGTAGGCGTGACCAGTTCTTGATAAATTGCTTTTTGGAGGAGGTAGGAAAGTGTCTTACCTAGTTGCCACATGAAGGAGAAAGCTCCATCAGTTCAATTGATGTGAGAACAAGTTGACAGTTTGAAAACAACCAGAAAATGGCTTAAAACCCTAGGAAATGACCATTTTCAAGTTTAAGCATTGTACGGACAGTTAAAGCTTAGGACCTCAAAAATATTTGAGATTTGTTCATATGGGACAAGGACCTCGAAGAAAGATTGAGGTGGTATTTTGAAATGTTTGAGTAATAACCAGTTGTTTTGGTGATGGAGACCTAATTGGGGGTCATGGACTAGTAGCCTTCTTAACCCTAGATGAGGGTTTGGTGAAAGCGATGAAAAGGTGGAGTTTTGGTGAACCTTAAAGAACCCTAGGAGGTTGGTTTGAAGCCATTGAAGAAATCTCTACACCCCTGCAAGAACTAATGGAGTGTTGGGGATAGATTAGCCTTTAGGGTAGATTAAGGGCTAAGGAAGAGTTGAAGCATTGCACCAAGGTTAACTTGGTAGATGGAATTGTGATAGAAGTGGGGTTGGCCAGACAGACCAGGGGTACCTAAACTTGAGAAGGGTCCTATAGGTTAAGGTGGTGAAACAAAACACCAAGGAGGTCTTACAAGCAAGACCTAGAGCAGGAATCTATGATTGATTCCTCCAACCCCCTCCCTATCACTCTTCTTCTTCATCATTGTCTTCTTGTTCTCCTTGTTATCCTCGCCTATTTCTCTCAAGTCTATTGATCCTAGCCTGCATAGCTTCTCTCTCCCTTATCCATTGCCTCTCTTCCCTTGCTTTAGCCTACTCTCTTGCTGCTTCTTGTTCTCTTATTTCCCTTCTCTCCCTTTCCAAGGTTTCCCTCAACTCCTCCAACTCTCTTGCTAACTGATTTTTAGGTGCCATTGCTGATTTTTTAATCCCTAAAGGACCTACTTACTGCTTTTATACCACTATGATGTAGAGGATATGGGACTCAAAAAAAAACTCAAAGGCTTGAAGGTTTTTTCAATGAAGTAATCTCAACCATGTTCTAAACAACATTAAGGAAAGAAGCCTCAAAGTGCACTTATGACTCCAATCTTTCTCCTATGGACCCAAACCCTTGTAATGCCCTTAAGGGAAATAAATAAACTTGTCTTGAATGTTTTCAAAGCCCCAAACCTCTGACTCAAACAAAAACCCACTTTTCCACCTTGACTAGGCTGCCAGCCAACTAGGCCTCCAACGGTGGTTTTCTTGACTTTTCTAACAACTTTTCCAAAAGACTCACCAAAATAATGATTGAATTAGGTGTGTTTTGTGATGCTACACAACATAACAAAATCTTGATAGCACTTATTTCAGACCAAACCTTTCAAAAATCTACTGTCCCACCAAAACTAGCCTAAATAGCCCCCTTTTCCAAAGCAACCCCATTCAAAACTTATCACCTGACCATGAAACTTTCTACAATATCTTAAATTGTTCCCAAACCAAGTATTTTCTAGGTTTTAATCTCCTATGACACCCTTAACATGCTCAAACACAAAACCCTCACGAAATTGCTCCAAAAACTAGGGCCTCTTGAAAAATTGACTTCCACACACTTCCATAATCTTCTCTTTGACTTTTCACCATTAAATAATCATTCCTAAACACCTTGAAGGAATTTGAAGGAAGATTTTAAGTATGACAGTCAATGAATAGAAAAATGTTAGAGAAGCAAGGGTTTCAAAGACCTATTAAGAAACCTTATGACAATTCAAGGCATCATACAAACACAATTTGAAGCACACCATTGAATGAAAGGATATAGAGTTTAGAGGTGTTCCAAGGGAATTTAAACTTAAATAGATGATAATGGAAAGATCACTAGTCTTAATGTCCAATTTGAGATGTGTTCCAATTTGAAAGGACCTAATGTCCTAATTTGAAATAGATGACTTTAAAAGGACCTAATGTCCAATTTGAGATGTGTTCCAAACTAGCTTAATGTGATGCAAAGAAAAGGAAGAAAAATCTCAATCCACACTCAACTTGACATTAATTTAACAAATTCTTGTTTCCCTTACAATTTGGACTCTCTTTCCCTTCATAAAACCTTGAAAGGGCAGACTTTGCCATTGTTGTTTTTGATTGAATTGATCACTCAACAATGCAACTTGATCACTCAAATTGAATCACACAATCAAACATCTCAACATGACTTGGGGATGATGTAAAAACTCTCACACAATAGAAAATGACCAAACAAATAGACCTTGTACCCAAAAACATCCATTCTTCCATCGCTCCTACACAAGCCCATGTAACTTTGCAACATTCACCAATAGATAGTCAAAATAAAAACTGATTAAAGGAATTAACCAGAAAATGAAACATTATTTTAGACTCCTAAAAATATCCTCCACAAGTTCCCAAAAGCATAGGATCAAACACCCACCATAAATGTATCAAAAGATTGACTTACAAGCCATAAACGAGGCTTAACTAGGCCTGCATAAGGAAGTGTTCAACCTTTCAAGGCACACCAAAACACCCATAATTCCTTTAAAATATTCTAACAAGTTCCCCAAGACCTGTTCCATGCTTTTCATTCATTATTATTGCACAAATACTCAAAAAATTATGAAAAGTGCATTTTAAAGACCATTTTCATGCATTTACAAGGGAAAAACTGACCTAGGGCATTAAATAACTTTTGTAAACCCCCATCTTTCACTCTGAAACAAATTTGAACATGAAGAAGGGCCCTAAACCTAACATTCTACCAATTTTTACATTTTTCCCACAGTGGAAATGGGAATTATGACCATTTTGGTGACCAAACCCTTGTTTGGTAGGGTTTCAGACCCTCTTTCACTAAAATTGAAGTAAATTTCTTAATACTTAATGAAATAAATTCAAATAACCACCAAAATAAATTATTCTCTACCCTCTATCAAACCATATTCATTATAGGGCTTTACAATGCTGCTGCAGGTTGTACCAATTGAAGGAATAGTCAAAACTGCTGGAAAATCAAGAAAAACAGAGTTTTTTTAATATTCAAATGCTTCAAACTTCCAATCAGCCTTCTTCCCTAACCAAAAGGAGGCCTTATAAACTTTTACACATCATTTCCAATGACCCTCAACTATTTTTTGAAAGAGGGAGCCATTGGTTAAGGGATTTACAACTTAAATGATGAGTTTACACAAATTACACTATGACAACATTGCATTTTTGAAGCAATTTTGACTCCTATCATCTAAGACCCAAAAATCCATTCAAATGACCCTTGAAAAAACCTTATTACATCATCAAGACATCAATATTGCATGTTCATATACAAATTTGAGTTGTTTTTCCTTCATAGGCTAGAAGAGCAACATTTGTGCAAGATTGCAATTTTCACACTATTGACTCAGGTAATCTAAAAGACTCATCCTAATTCATGACTAATGATTTGGTAGACATGTATGCAAAATGTGGAAGCATAGAGAAAGCATGCGAAGTTTTTGACAGAATGCCTCAAAGAGATGTCATCTCATTGACTGCAATTATTGCTAGATATGCACAAAATGGATTTGTTGAAAATGCTTTAGAAAGTTTCAAGCAAATGCAATTGGTAGGTATAAATCCAAATTCCACAACCTTTGCCAACATCTTTCCTACTTGTACCAAAATGGGGGCTTTGGAATAGGGTATGAACATCAATCAAAGAATAAATAATAGAGGAATTTTGTTAGATGTTGTAGTTGCAACTACCCTAGTAGACATGTATGCAAAATGTGGAAGCATAGACAAGGCTTGTGAACTATTTGACAAAATTCCTGAAAGAGATGCCATCTCATGGAATACGATGATTGCAGGATATACACAAAATGGATTTGCTGAAAAGGCTTTAGAAACTTTCAAGCAAATGCAATTAGCAGGTGTGAAGCCAAATTCCATAACCTATGCCAAAATGGGAGCTTTGGAGTAGGGTATAAACATCCATCAGAGCATAATGCCAAATGCCTTCGAAACTACAAGAATGGGAAGACATTAAATATGCATTTATTAACATAAAAAAATGAGACTTACTAACAAATTTTACCATCAAGTATAAATTAATAAGAACAATTGTGCATATACTTACAAATTAATAAGAACAGTTGTGCATATACTTACAAATTAATCCAATGAACCATCCGGGTCTGCTCTACTCTTTATTGTGTCAAGTATTGCCTCATGGTCAGACTCACAGACCTTCCACAAGGTCTTGTTCAAAATTCTACCCTTATATTTGGTCAAACAAACATTGGATGCCACGACAAGGTTTGAGTAATGAAGAATCTTACGATGCGTGTCAAATTCCTCAAACAACAAATGTTTAAAACTCTTATGTGGGTACCTTCTGAGCCACGTTCCAGTAACAACAACTGATCCTATAGGGTATTCAATGTTTTCTCCATCTACAATTGGGGCTTCCAATTTCTTTTTTACCTCAACACAATGACACAAGTAATAGTTTGTATCTTCTTCATTGTCTTCATCTGCAATAACTGCATAAACATGCCCTGCATTTATATGTGCGGCATATCTCTTGAAATTAGTCAACATTATGAATACAGTACAAAGTAAGATAACAATATGGAATTTCAAATAATAAGCAAGTAGATATATGACCTGGTTGAACTAGATCTGATACATGGTCAAAGTCGACTAACGATTCCATCTGTGTTAGTTCCAATGCCATCGGAGGGCGATACATGTGAAGTGGGCTAAGATAACTTGCCAACCATTTGTCAACCCACTCCCCTGACTCACAATCATTCCAGGCTTGCATTGTACATGAAGAACAAAAGCATGCCATCTTACGTGTATCGATACTACATGAACCTGCATTTGAGCTAAGGAAAGAGTGCAACTCACTCGATCCTATTAGTGTACAACAATCCTCATATGGTGCAATGTTAGTATCATCCATCAACCAAAAAAATATATGAAATAAAGACGTACCTTCATTACCTGGACCCATCGAAGAATTACACCACTCGACAATTGATCTTGCATCTGTCAACTGTGCATTGTCTTGATACTTTAACTCTTCTCGTGCTAATGCTCTTTTCATGCATGCTCCTGCACCATCATGCTCCCCCTTTCCATGTTTTTCTTCACAAAAGTTCCACATATGTTGAACACGTGTAGTGAGATGCATCCTGCACAACCAGTAGAACATGCGTGCATTCTTGAACTGTGTTGCACAGTTTTATGACCATATTATATGCCGACCGTATGATATGCCCCTCTGAGCCAAATGGTCATAGAACATCTGGAAGCAACCTTGCACGAACTCTGGAGAATGTGTGCGATCATCACTAATATAAAAGTGATACTCCCTCAATACCTTTTTTTTGTCCTCTGTACTATCAGCTGCATGTATGAATGCTATGTCCACAAATATCGAAACCTGTTTGGAGTTGTAATACTATGACTGCACCTCACGCTATGGTTGTAGAGTGTAGTTCTTTGCAAAGTCAACCACTGATACTATGCTACCAAGTGGAAAGGTGTCCTTGCATAGCTTGAATTGTGTGTCCAGCCATCGGGCTCTATGGGTATGCCTTGCATACTCATACACTAGATTC